>CALSBZ010046872.1:340430-359037 GCA_943591055.1 Gobionotothen gibberifrons | reverse complement strand
TTATGTTTAGGAGTTTCTCCTAAATTCGCCAGTTAGGAGCTACTTTTGGCCTTAAGATCCTTTGTGAATACGGCCCCAGGTCTCTAGTAATTCTGCTCAAAGTGCACCAGATTGAAGCATTTGACTTTAAAATGTTCAAAATAATCTTGCCGGGGGGGCATACCCCCGGACCCCCCCTAGAGGATGTGACGTCCACCCCCCAATTAAAACATGTTCATACAAGACTGAATACATTTGAAGCCATTTTAACGTATATTACCTATGTCAATACGTTTCTGTTTTTGCAGTGTATTTGTCTTTTGTAGAGATTTATTAAATCTTTCTTTTTAATCTTTTTAATCTCTAACCCTTTATCTCTAACAAATTGTCTAGAACCGGCCCTGGTACTAGGCCTCAAGAGCCTTTCTTGTGCTGGAAGACTCATAGAAACAAATTGGCGGGGCGCACTTCGCACGCACTAAAAAATTCCACGAGCTCCGCGCTCACATTATGCTGGGCCCATGTGCCTTAGCACCGCTGCTATGACTCCATCCTAGGGGAAACACTGATCTTAGTTTACATGTCAAGAGTAAGCGGGAAAATGTATGGTTAATAATCCTTGTGCTTTTGTTTAAGATGGATAAAAAAAGGCAGACACAATTTCAGGCTTGAATCCTCTTTTTGATCATCTCTTTCATGAACTACTTTCCTCTTACAGTATATATACCGGTAGGTGTCAAACTGAAAGCCTGTGGGCCCAATCTGCAAATGTTGATCAGGCTGAGGAAATCAATTAAAGTTCTGAAGTTTAACCCATCTAGTGAAGAGTTGTTAAACTTGCATTAGAAAAATGATGTCAGGTGGCTGGAAGTAGGCCAGCCTAAGTGGCTTAATAGTAGGCCAACATTGATGATTCATATTTAGGCATGTGAAAAAGACTGCACGTGGATGATGCCAGACTGAAGTTTCTTTTTCATATTTAGGGGACAACGGGACATGTGAACTATTGACTTATCATATTCATGACTGAGACAGGTTATTTAGAGTTGGTTGAATGTTACTTTTTTGCAGTGGTGTAATGTAGTGAAATTAATTTACTCAAGTTGTGTACGAAAGTAAAAATGTTGGGTACTTGCACTTTACTTAAGTATTTTTATTTTATGCTACTTTATACTTCTACTCTACTACAATTTGGAAGCCAATATTGTACCTTTTACTCAACTACTACTATTTGACAGAATGAGTTACTAGTTGCTTTACAGATTCAGATTATTAGCAAATAAATATATTAATAAACTAAGAAATAAACTATGCTATATAGTTGTAAGTTAAATATCCAGCAGCAGTGTATAAAGTAATGAATAGCAGCACCACTTTTACCGGCTGTGATGAACACATTGTAGCTAAAAAATAAAAATAAAAATCCAGCAGTTTAATATATTACTCTGAAATGGGACATGACTCCAGGTGAAACTAAAGTCTGATTTAAAACTTGATTATATTTCACATTATTGAATCAAATGTGCAAAGTAACTAAATACATTGAATAAATGTAGTGGCGTAAAAGTACACTAATTACCTCTGAACTGTAGTAGAATACAAAGTAGCAAAACAATTGAAACACTCAAGTAAAGTACAAGTCTCTCAAAATTGTCCTTCGCTACAGACTAGTACTTAGTTACTTTACACCACTGAACACCTGCTATAATAACTCCCCGCTGCTGCCTTCCTTCATCATTGAAGATGAAGGAAACTGTTCTACACATTGTGCCAATTATTTCAGGGTCAAATAAGCTGGACGATCACGTGATCAAAAACAAACTCGGCTTATGCAAGCATGGTTAAATATGACGGGTTACAAACTATGGCGTAGTATCTGTAAAAAGCATAATGGAAACCAGCAATGAATCAAAAATAATGCGACAATGACACGTTTATGTCTTATTCATTCATTGAGCACTGTTTTCTAGCAGGCTTAAGGTGACGGCTACAACTTTTGTAGCGCAATATGCTCTGAGCTAACCCAGTTATAAAAATGTCATTGACTCCTGAATGTTGCCATTTGCTCAGTTAACGTTAGCTTTGTGACAGCTAAACGAAGGTCAACATACACAAACTAAGCTAAAAAAAGACCCCCTCTGGATGAATATACTGTCGTAAGTGTGCAATACCATGCCAAACGAAATGAGTGCATTTCTCACAAGGACAAGTTTAGTGTACCTAACACTAGTTAGTTAACTTACCTGTTCTCCTCACATTCTGCCGGCAGAGCGTGGAGGAAGCTCTAGCAAGTGGTGCAAGCTTTTTCCATACAGTTTTACATTTCAGCATTGTTGCTCAGCTCCGCCGTAACGGTCCCCAGATTACTAGCGGAGTTGTCGGACAGGAACACTAGACAGTTAGCACAAATTAAGCCCAACAGCCAGCACACACTGAGAGACCGACAAATAGCAGCACCGCGCCACACTCCAAGGCCAGAGACAGGTCATACGTTTCAGGGGAGTTATGGGTAATTGTGAAGACTCTTTGCAGTGCAAGATAGGTCACCACCAGGAAAACTGAGTAGGACAACGCGTCTGGAAGAAAGATGGCGTCACCGGTTGTAAGTGAACGTGTGGAACATGAGTTCCGTACATTATGTTTTAATAATATGTGTTGCTCTTTGTTATTGGACTATGAAGAAACAGTGCATTTCTTTAACAAGTTCTAGTAGTTAACAAGTCCTAGTAAACGTTTTTGTCTCTGTGTTAATGCCGTTACACCAAGTCTCATCTATTTCAAGCTCTTTCTTTCAAGGCTCTCTGGTAACCTGGTTCTTCTTCTTGACATTTCTACGTATTAAATTCAGCCGCAGTTCACTGCTGCCCTCTACAGTTCATTGATCAAAAGTTAACTGGTTAACATGTACATTTTAACTGACAAGAAAGGGAAAAAAAGACAAGGCTGATAAAAGAGAAGATTAAAGTGCCGAATAACACGAAGATATGACTTTTGGTATGTTTTACCGAGTTTATTATTGAGCTTTCTTTGTTTTGACATGCCAAGAAACTAGAGATGCAAATAAGTTAAAAACTGCAATCTGGTAAAGTGCTTCAAATGGAGACATTTATGAATTTAAACTAAACACCGTCTCTCACAAATAAAACACCTATGAAGGGTTGGGATACTGAAGGGTTAAGACTTAGCCCATTAGAAAACTGCAAGAATGTATTCTTAGTCCACTTGGGGGCAGCAAAAATCTGACTGTATCAACCACACTCATGTATTATAATATGTATTTGCTAATGGTATTCAACATGAAGGAATAAAAAGAGCAGATGGAGAAAGTAAAGTTTTAATATCAATTTTTAACATTAAACATTGTAGTTCATTTGAAAACATTTACAGTTCGATGTCACATTACTTTAATTATATATTGGTTTATGTATTATGCAGTTGTCAGTGTTGTTGAATACTAAATACAACCAAGTGTATGCGTAAATGTGTGTGGCAGACTGAAAATATGTGTACATTTGATTTTGTTTCGGTTTCTATTTGAAATTAACCATATTTCAATGTTTTAAAGGTGAGGTGTCATGGCCATTTCCACTGATCATAATTCCATTGTTGAGGTATACTAAAATAGAAAAATACTGTGCAATTTTCCAAACTCACATTGGTTTCGCATACAGCATCTCTGTAAAGTGTGTGTATTCAGCAGTATTCACTTTCTCCACTAAACGGCTCGCTGCAGCTCTCCCCCCCCTCCCTGTGAGCCCAGTGTGCTCCGATTGGTCAGCTCGGCCCCTCTGTTCTGATTAGTCAACCACCAGAGAGGCTCTGCTCCGAAAGGTGCCTAGCTGACAGCTAGCTGCTAGCTAGCTGCACACACCATGATATGCCAATATATACACCTTACACACCCCGCAGAACCTCCATAACATGTACAGATTCGAGTATAGACATTTGAGGCGTAGAACGGAAGAAGAGTACGTTATTTTTACCTGTAATAAACTACTACTTTGTTTGATGAAAAATCAAATCATGGTTTGCTATATATGAATGATATGTTATAGGAGCAAATACTTCAGGGAAGAAAGGCTACTAAGTATTTTCCATCAAACTTTATTTTAGAAATGTACAAAATGAACATAAATATACATATATACACGGTATATCATCCATTCCTCCCCTTATAGGCGTTGTCCCCTTTTCGCCGTCTTGCAAGCTACAACCGGGGCTGAGGCATCGGAGTGCTCGTCTCAATCATGTATTGTCCGCCAGATACGCCAGGAGTTTCCTGATCTGGCTGGATGAAATCAAATGCAAATCACAAAATATTATATAATAGAAACGTAGTTGTTTTAGATTCGTTAGTAGTAGTTGTGGTAGGAGTGTGTATCTCAACACCGTTAGATATTGCCAGCTAATATGCTAACCTAGCTTTATTGTTTACCTTGGTAGCATATGAACGTTAGCTCGGAGAAAAGGCAACTAATGTAGTGTAATAAAACCACTATGAACAAAAGCTAGTGGTTTATATTAGGCTAGCAATAACGTGTTTACAATTGCAATCTTATACAGTAGTCTGCTACGTTCGGTCATTCGTTGTAGCTGGCATGAAAACAATGTTTTCGCCTAGCATGTATAGCTAGCCTCGTTAGCATGCACAGAGCCGCGTCTCAGCTCGGAGGGAAATCACCCGGAGTATACTGTATGAGTATTCCGTGTGTGAATGCAGACATGTAAGGCCATCTGCTGACATTGTAGTTTATATATGTAAAGGTTAGCAACTGAGTTAGCCCAGTTAGCACCATGTCAATGGCTGTTAGCACCCCAAAAAACGTTTACCCATTTTCACAGTTGTGGTAGATATAGCTTGCTTGTTTTAAACATCATAAATACATAAACAACAATGAATACTTACAGGTTGTGTACCCGAATCTCCCGCTGGTCCAAACAAAGTAGGAACAGCATTCTCCTTCAGTGTCCTACGCTGTACAAATCCGGCATCCAACAGTACATGTTAGGCTGGCAGAGGGTGCGGCCAGCGCCGCTGGGTGTGGCCATAGCTTCTCTGGATTGGTCCATTTTTTTCCGGGTACGTGCTTTCGTAAGCATGTACCCGGAAGAATGAAATGGATGATGACATCATGATGACGTTTCACCAACGAGGCGTTTTGGGGAGGTATTTTCTGAGTTAGAGTTTTACTCGCTACAGGGTGTACTTTGAGGGTTTTGACTGCACACTGTTTACATGCAAAAACAACCTTCATAACACACAAGGGGACGGGTAATAACCGAAAAAGCATGACATGTCACCTTTAAATTTGTGATCTGTTAACAAATAATGTGGTTAATCAGCTTTTTATTTCAAAATATAATTAATAAGTTGCACTACTTTTAAAAGTTGTATTATATTCCTGCAACATCACATACTGCTACATCACAGCAATTACATTGAATAACTAACTGGGATAACAGCTGTCATTTTAATATAATTTTACTGTATAAATATCGCAGTTACTTGCTGTGATAGTTGTGAAACGAGTAGCCAGTAATTTACTGTAAAATGACATCAGAAGCTAATTAAACATGAAATTAAATTGATCCATGTTGAATTCCTATTTTTGATCTTAGGCAGTGGTGGCAGCTAAGGAAAGACCATCTTACACAATATGATGAATCTTATTTTTTTTTTATTTAAAACATTTGGCAATGTCTTTTTGGCTTTCTATGCACAAATTTAATTATATTGTTTTTCATCTTAAGAGGCCTTAAAATGTGCTTTTGACAAAGAAGTGACAAAATAGCTTAAATAGATAAAGACTTCATAGAGTTGAAATGTATTCTGCTTCTGCTACCACGTTTCTCTACTTTGTAAACCTTATCGTCCAATGATCTTCAAATTCACCTAACTCACTTTTGACAAGGGCTGAGCACACGGAGGAATGCACACTGATAGGCCCCCCTGCTAATAATATCATGTCTGTACTAATGTAAAGGAGGGGGGAGGGGTAATAATTTATGGAGAGAGAAAGGGTTCTTTTAAATCAGGTGGAGAGCAAAACTGGGTAATCAAGGAGCCAACTACTAAGTTTAAAACACAATCATTTATTCAGTAGAACATAAAATCTTTACTAAGAAAACTAAAATCAGAGCTGTCTAAAATATAATCTCAGTAAAAAGATAGTCTAAAACTATTTTAAAATAGTTTTAAACGCAGTTAAAACAATACAAAGAATTCAAATGTTAAAAGGGTTAAAAGTCTTTTCTCAAAACCAGAGTCTTTCCAGGGCTGCAAAGGTGCTCCGTCGACCCTCTCTTGGACTGCCGTGGTCTTTTAATCCCTTTGTTGCGTGTGCCTCTGCTGTCTCCTTCAATCTGTGTTTCAGTCTGTGTTTCCGTTCGTCCTCTGCTGCTCTTCTCCTTCCCTTTATAGGCGTGTCAATTGGCTCCAGGTGCGGTCACTCATTGTCAATCAGCATGGCAAGGCCAATCCAAACATTTCAAAATAAAAGCATGCAGCAGGAAGTTAAAACCAGTTAAAAAAGGCAAACACATTTCAGAGTAAAATCACACAATAAAAAGGTATAAAACACACACACTTAAACCATGCAATAATGAATAATTAAAATACATTGCCATGTGACACTAAGACCTCCCTTAAAGCCCATGTGGAAATGAGTCCTTATTTTGTTTATTAGGTGTGAGCAAGTCGATGTTTGGATCAGTGTTGAAGCCACTTCTGGTTTCTGTAGAACTCAGAAACCACATTGGATAAACCAGCAAAAAGAAATACATAGTTACACCGTCAAACATAAACATTAAGATAAAGTATTTTAAAGGGGCCCCATCATGTTCTTTTAAGTGTTCCCTTTCCTGTAGTTTGTCATATATGTGTTTGTGCATGTAAATGGTCTGCAAAGGCATTCCTTCAGAGGGACTTTCTTCCTTCAACTCCCCGATTCACGTCCTTCTAATACTTAGGCAACATAGTGACATCACTACTAAACACTCCCTCTTCTATTGGCTAGTGCTCCAACACGTTGTACGTGATAAGGGATGGGACATCTCTAAGCAGTCAACCAATCACAACAGAGCCTACAATCTAACCAAATGAGAGCAGACTGGGCTCTGCTTTCAGACAGAGAGTGAAAAGAGGTGCTGCAGCACAGGCAGTATGAGACAAATAAAGAGCTTTCTGTTAAAGCATGGAGACATGTCCCAGTAGAGACACAGAATACATATATGAACCTGAACGTGAGCCACCCTTTATCAGGGTCCGACTCGCCTCCTTTATCTTCCAGGAATCATTTCAAAGCAAACAGCTCCTTTACGGAAGAGTAATAGTGCCAGGAATAAGAACAAATAAATCAGGAGTGTTGTTTTCCTTTTTTTGCATTCATGGAAAAACATATTTTGAGATGAATGTTATATTACCATTTGGAGTAGTGGAAATGTTGAAAATGAAATTGAAAAAATATAGCATTTTTCCAAACAAATCAAGTTTCCAGCGTTAGCCCATACACTGAAAGTTCCTCTTTATTTACATAATGCAAAAATAAATGCCCAACCCATATATTCCTGTGTACATATACTAGCCCCAAGCACATGAGAGCACAATAACAACATGCTCTCTCTCTCCGCTGCTCTGTCTGTCCGCCTCTCTCCCTCTCTCTCTCTCTGTCAGTGTGATCAATTTTTTCGACTTCCTCCTTTTGGAGTGGCTAGGCTGAATACCAGAACACAGGATATGCTTTCGCAGTGCTCACAGTTTTAAAGCAGCAGCAGCAGCAGCCGCAGCAGCAGCAACCGTGAGGACGACACGCTCTGCAGTCAAGATGAGTGCTGGGGATGTGGTGTGCACCGGCTGGCTCATTAAATCCCCCCCGGAGAAGAAACTGAAGAGATTTGTGAGTAGGAGTACACACTGGACACTTGTTTATGTCCTCTGCCAGCAGTGTGTATGGCAGGTTGTGCTGCTAAGCCTATATGCATATGTGTATGTGTGTGTGTGGAATGATGATTTAGAAACATACCGTGGGTTTGTATGCCTTTGTCAAACTAAGATGTAATTCAATCTTTCAATCCTTTTTCCTTGTTTCTATAACAACGCCCTCTGTGCACTTTAAAACACTGGATTTTGTCAACAATGTGTCACAATCTGCAGAGAGGGAGACATTAAAATGACTCTAACAGCTGCAAGTATATGTGACTGCTTACACTGTTGGGGTCATGTGATAAAGCTGGGCTGTGTGTCTGTTAGTGTGATGAGCGTGTCCCCATTGTGAAACATGGGAAGTAATGTCAGCCCCAGTCAGACAGACTTAAGTGACAAGCAGAAATAGTCCAGCTTCATGACGGCTGTTTGGACTTCCTCTGTACGAGAGGAGGTGGAGGAGGAGGAGGAGGAGGAGGAGGAGGAGGAGGTCCATTTGTAAGTGCAGCAGGGAACGAGTGGGTGGGTGGAGGTGTGTATTGATGGGGCTAAGAGCGGGAAATAGAAACTTATTTTAGCACACTATGCAAATCCTGCATGGTAAATGCTTGTTTTTCAGACTGTTGTTAGGGGATACACACTATCTGACTCAGTATTCAAATGTCAAGCTGTTATGAAAATGTCCAGGCTTGTGGTCAAGCTTATCTGTGTGTTCTCGAAAGGAATGAAAATCTTCTGGCAGAATATGGCACGCTTTAAAGAAAATAATGCAGAGTGGTGGTGTTCACCGAGGGGTTGGGTTACTCGCTGCATTTGGCTGCAGCGTCTCGGTTTTAACACCCTTTATTAGAAATAGAAGTATCAACACACTTTCTGATGTCTCCTTTTCTACTCTCTGCCACGATCATGTGCATGAGCTGCTGCATGTTCACAGAGTGCTGAAGTTGGGCCTCACTAACAAGAACATGCATTTCTTTTATCAACACATATATCTATACATGATTTACATATTCCTATATTATTACCTTAGGGGGTATAATGTATTTTTAAAAGCACCCTGTTTTGTCTCATTTGAAATAACTACATAAAAAGACTTTACATTGCAAGGTCACACAGCAAGAGACATGACATTTATGTGTTGGTTTACTTATATTTAGTTATGCTATTATTTATGTTATTATAACAGTTAATTGTTGCAAATATTATAAAATGTTAAAGCTACTGTACATTGTATTGTTTTGTAAGCTATGTATCTTATTCACAATGACCAATTGGTTTGTTAACCCTTAGATGCATAAGTGGGTCTTTTTTTACCCGCATGCATTTTCTATGGAATTTCGTTTTTTTTCAAAATGTAAAAACAAATTCGAAAATTCGAAATAGTGAAAAATTAAATATAAAATATTTCTAGTGTGAACCAAAATATAATACTAAATATTATACAAGTGATTTTTCTTAACCAAAATAAAAAAAATTGGCATAAAAACACATATTGTTCTAATACGGGTCCTTTTTGACCCACTTATGGAAGAGTGTAGGGTCCAGACACTCGTGCATCGAAGGGTTACACATCTATAAACATTATACAGATAAACAGTATGGAGTAGACTTTGTTAATAGTTCATAATGTTTTTTTAAGCAATTATAAATATTATTTGCTAGCTATATGAAAGTTGCAACTGATGAGCAGAATACCTTGTTAAACGGGTGATGGAGAGCTAACTGTATTATTCAGAAACATAGATAATACATAGATGTTTTACAAACAATGCCTTACATATTTAGGAATTATTTGTTTTTTATTCAACAAATACTTAACTTAGTATACACATTTATTGTGTGCGATGATAAACCATCAATAACTAGTTTATTATTGCTGAGATAATACTATAAACTAAAGCCTACTATAATACCCAATAATAAATAACCAAATGATGATGAAACCTTATTTTACTTATTTAAGTAAATACAAAGGTTTGATTAATGATCAATTAACCATTTATTACTGATGGTTATTATTAAGTGCTACCTCAGTTTGAGCATTTTTGGTTATTGGTATTGTGACAAAGAAAACACACACTTAATGTCCACTTAGGATCACAGGGTCTTCCTCGTTCATCCAAACTCATTCACGTATTGACAGCAAACTGTATTTGCTGAGGAAGACCATGAGATGTGGTTGAAACCTCTGGATACAACTATTAAGCGTTCCATGAGTTAAGGATTTTTAAGATAAGCCAATTATTGTATTAAACTGGCATGATAAAAAAAAAACTATATTTTGGAGCTCAAAGCTTCCATGTTTAAAAAATGGATAGGATCAAATTGCCATCTGTGTAGTTACGGTTTCCTCTTAAACTTGGCAGTGTTATTGGCCGTGTCTAACCATTTCCTGGTATAAACACAGGCTTTACCAACTGACTTGTGCAGGAGCAGATTACCCACAAAACAAAACAAAACATTTCGTTTTAAGTTCACACCACAAAAGTTCCAGTCGAGTGTCACAACGCACACAAAACCACAAAACTAAGTGTGAAAATATAAATGCATCATTACCATTCGTATGATTTGTTAGGCGTTTTGGGCGTTACATATAACAAGTAGATTGCTGGAGCAAAAAAGACCTGTTCCCAGTTTCAGTATTTAGTTTTAGTTTAGTTCTCGGTGTAAAGAAGTGACATATCACTGTATAAATACCTCTTTCGTTGTGTTAGACATTTTCTGCTAAATACAGTTAACTTCCTCTTCTCTTTACTTCTGGGAAATCTGAGTTGAGGTTCCTCTTACTGACCATATCAAAAGCAAAAAAAAAGTTTCAAGTTGCTAAGTTAGCTATTGTGATCTTATTCCCATGACTGGTCATGACTAATACAATGAAACTGTTGGAATTATGCAGTACTGTGAATAATATCACATAGTAAGCACAAAGTTAAAAGATAAACTCTGTGCTGTTTCCTTGCAGGCCTGGAGGAAACGCTGGTTTGTGCTTCGAAGAGGTCGCATGAGCGGCAACCCTGATGTGCTGGAGTACTATCAGAGCAAGAACTCCAAAAAGCCCATCCGCACCATCGACCTGAAAGAGTGTGAGGTGGAAATGCTCAACGGGCAGCTCAGGATAAAACGAGACTTCAACGGCAAACACCTCTTTGTGGTGAAGACCACATTTCGTGTCTTTTACCTGGTGGCCAAAACTGAGGAGGAGATGAACAGCTGGATCAGTCAAATCAGTCAAATCAGCCAGTTTGGGAGTCTGGAGGATGCAGGTGAATACACTCAATACAGTTTGAACTGTGGTCATGTTAGAGCAGCACGTGGTAAGATTTGTGTGTTGTTCAGTATGTAGAGCGGTCATCCTCGAATCAGTCGGGGGTCTGATCCCTGCAGTCAACGTGTCTAAATGTCTTTGTGAAAGGTACTTTAAGTGATGGCGTGAGTGTGCATGTGAATATTGCTCATGATGCTAGAACATTGAATAGTAGCCTCTGCCACACTGAAAAACTGAAAAGTTGAATTGAATTAAATGTATTATGTAAACAAATTTCACATAACTGTATTATGTTAGTTGAAAGCAATTAGAATCGTAGGATGAAACCCTCTTTATTTGTGTCACACATGCACAGAGTACAGCACACACAGTGACATTTGACCTCTGCATTTAACCCATCCTAGTAGTAGGAGCAGTGGGCAGCTATTGTACAGCGCCCGGGGAGCAATGTGGTGCAGGCGCCTTGCTCAAGGTCACCACGGCAGGGCTCGGGAGGTGAACGGGACCTCTCCAAGTACCTCCACACTCCATATTTTAGGTCTGGTCGGGGACTTGAACCAGCGACCCTTAAATTCCCAGTCCAAATAATAGTAGGTTTAGATCAAACATCCTAGGTTCAATTTAATATTATTGCTTCCAACTAATCTAATATAGTATATAGTTATGTGAAATGTGTTTACATAATACATTTAATGAAAGTCAACGTGGTATCTTGGACAACAAAAGCCCTCTAAAAATGCAGTCAATTTACCATTTTTAAAATGCTCCTGTCTCAATGAACATCACACAAAATAGT
The DNA here is from genome assembly GCA_943591055.1 of Gobionotothen gibberifrons. NCBI lineage: Eukaryota > Metazoa > Chordata > Actinopteri > Perciformes > Nototheniidae > Gobionotothen > Gobionotothen gibberifrons. Next base: position 347,076 of record CALSBZ010046872.1, on the reverse strand, counting down.
GTACACAAGTTGTTATACAGTAGATGTACCCTGCGTATCCAGGACAAAGTGGTGTCATTTGACCCCAAACAGGAAGTAGCAAACTAAAAACCAAGCTTGAGAATGAGGTCAGAACTAAGTGAGAATTTGGTGATATTTAGTTCAGAGACCAGCGAGGGTCGAACACAAGGTTGCAATTTGCCGACTTTCAATCTATCTGCATATGAATGCAATGTATGTAGTAAACATGACAGAATTGTGGTTTTGATAGCATTTTGTATTATGTTGTAGTGGAAGCAGTATTGATCAAACACATTTGAAGGAGGTTTGGTTGAATCCAGATGAATACTCGGTATGGGAAACAAAAGAACGCATATGCTGCATTGCATTGGCAGATTGCTGTTGACTGAAGAGGATTTAGGTTTTTATTAATATATATATATGAATAGATTTAATCTCAAAGCTAATATACAATCAGGTTGAATACATTGTCTCTGAACTCCAACTAGCGCCTTAAGTTGTTCACTGTCAACAATGACCAATGTCTGGAAGACAAATTATTGATTTACATAACTGCTAGCTACAAGGTAACCCCAGAATTACTATCTGTTGCTCCCAGAAGCTAAATCATCTTCAGACCAACTGATACTGGGTTTCATGATTGATTCACACTCATATGATTTCTCAGCATTAGGCCCTTAGTTTTACATTTGTGATATCTTGCTGCAAAATGTCCAAAAAGCAGCTTTAACTGATCATGTGTAAATCTGCCCTACCCACTAGTGTTGATTACTACAAACTCATGTTGTGAATGATTTGTCAAACCTGAACATGGCCAACCCATGACATGGCCATTTCTACAGATCATAATTCCATTGTTGAGGTCTACTAGAATAGATTTACATTGTTCAATGTTCCAAAATCACATTGGTTTCTCATACAGCATCTCTGTATAGTATGTGTATTCACTCTCTGTCCTAAACGGCTTGTTGGAGCTCCTGCCTCCCCCCCTCCCTATGAGCTCTGATTGGTCAGCTCGCCCACTCTGTTCTGATTAGTCAACCACCGTTACAGCTGAACATCAGTGATTATGTGTTACAATGGCGTTTGTTAGCAACCAGAAAATGACACCAGTAATGACAAACAGATGAGAATGCTGCGTGTGGTCTGGGTGCCGTGTTGGCGGGACGTTGCAGGGCTTGCTGCTCCGCCCTTTGAGGGTCGAGGAGCGGACAGTGTGAGCTGGTTTACTGGTGTCGTTTCCTGGTTGCTGCGTGGACAGCACCGCGGCTGAGAAAAGATAAGGCTGAGTGTGTGTGTGTGCGGAGCTCCGCAGCGTTACTTCAGTATGCCCCTGAAGAAAAAAAAGAAAAAAAAAAAATCTCCAACGAGGCGTTCTGGGGCAGCATAGACAGGTATTTTCTGTGTTAGAGTTTTACTCGCTACAGGGTGTACTTTGAGGGTTTGTGACTTTGCAGACCGTTTACATGCAGAAAAAGCTACATAACACACAAGGGGACGGGTAATAACTGGAAAAGCATGACATGGGACCTGGGACCTTAAAAAAAGTAATTTACCATCTATCTGGATGATCCGTACTTGTGGTTAGATTTGTTGACAGTTAAAAACATTGAAGCACATTTTTAGCACACTGAGAATGATTCTGAGCTGTGGTCTATTCTGATCAATTTCTCTGTAAGTGTGTTCCTAAACCAACATCACACAATGTCACGTCAGTGGTTGAAAGCTTTTGATACAGATCTCATGGTCTACTTTCTACAGCAGCAACAACAACAACAAGTAATTATGCAAATTCAATGTTAACTTTTGAAATAGTTCAAATTATCATTTTAACACAGTGCTTTTGGTATTAAAATGCATTTCAGATGACTGTTCAACTCGTTAAAGTACATGGATGCAGTGGCGGATCTAGACCAATTTTACTGGGGGGGCCAGGCTGGGGCCAGTTATTTTCTGAGGGGGGCACAATAAATGCAGGACGAACAGTATGAAGTAATTGCGCATAAGAAAACAATGCAACAATACAGTTATTGGTATTTGTTTCATTACACATATTTATTTCAGATACTTATAGTTACAGTTTGTACGCTCTAATGCAGGGGTCTCCAAACTTTTTTAGGATGAGAGTTACTTTAAAAAAATAAAACAAGTCGTGTGCTACTTTTACTTCTCTTATTTTTTGTTTTTTGCAGTGTATATATTTAGCACATTTTAACATTATACTTTGTGTGCTGTGTGGGTCATGTGAGACCCGTTTTCAGTGTTTACTAAAAGAAAATGTATGCAATTTAATTATTTTAACCTGCTTTATTTTGGGGTGGACCTAACATCCTCTAGTGGGGTCCAGAGGCATGCACCCGGGGAAATATGTTTTTTAAATGTTGAAGTTAAATGCATCAATCTGGTGCACTTTGAGCACAAAATGAATTCATGGATACAGCTCTCAATACTCATATGAAAGAGAGCTGTATACTTTTCAATAATCCAAACATCTTTAGAATATGTTCACAACCAATAACAAATCATTTAAACTTGTTTATTCTTATCTTATGTTACCTATAGTTTAGTTAGCATTCTTTCTTTTTATGCATATTTTACTAATCACTTCCCTTTTAAACTGTTGCAAGAACGTGATTGGTCGATATTCATTGTGGGGGGTGGGGGGAGGGGTGTTGGATAGATATAGAGTTGTAGTAAGTAGATAGAGTTCGCTATGATTGAGGTTTCGTTTATGCATAGGGTAGATTCTTTTAATTACATTTCCTTTATTTGTGTGTATTTTTTCCTTGGCGAGCTACTTATTGAGGGCTTGCGAGCTACCTGCTCTAATGGGTCCGACTAGAAAGACAAATAGCGTTAGTTACGCCTATTCCGTCAGCCAAGAAATCATAAACTTTTTTTTCATTTTCAGGGGGGCCACAGGGGGGTCCAAAGTCAGTGTTAGGGGGGCACTGCCCCCCCCCCCCCCTAGAACCGCCCCTGCATGGATGTGATGGCATGTTTTTATCATACATTAGACTGTTGTCTGTGTGCAGGATGTTTTAAACAATTCCAAATGTTTTCACACAGCCTACAGTATGTGCAGCTGTATTAGACAGCAGATGGAGAGGGAGGGTCCTAAAAGATAGATAATGAAATGTTTGTATCTCATCCAGGGACATGCTTTGAAGCTGCAAAGAATTAAATGTTTTTGTCTTTTAAATATATATTCAGTATATAAATATATATACAGTGCTTCTGCTAACATATGATCCCTCTTTCAGTCCGTTGTCAGGGCCATTCTGTTTGACCTTTGCTTCCTATAAAAGCATAGAGATATTTTGTGAGTAGAGAGGTCTGTTAGAACAATCTGTGTGAAGTAGACAAAGCAAAGTTGCTGATAAATACGCTGCCCTGCATGTCACTTCAAAATGTTGTATGCTTTCAGAAAAACACACTTTGATAATTGATAAATGTGCTAAATCTAAAAGACGGGTGGCTCTTGAGAACATGACACAAATGTGAAAGGCACACATACAGAAAGTGAACATTACATTACAAACTGAAGATGAAAGTGAAATGATATCCATGCACAACATCTTTACATTTAAGCACCATTAATGACCCATGTTGACTAATGTTTATTTTCAAAACCATCAATTCTTTCATGACCTGTGGACCATGAAAATGAAAAAAGAAACCACACACTTAACACATACAGAGTTAGAGATAGGTTAGAGTAGATTTTGTATAAGTTTACAATTAAGTAGAATGTCATGTTGGTGGAAGAGATAAGTCTTTCTTGATATCAAGACTTTTTAGGAATATAAAAGGTTGTTCTGTACCCGCAAGAGAACATAAACGTCTATTAAGGGTAGCAAATCACGCACACGCACACGCACACGCACGCACACACACACACACACACACACACACACACACACACACACACACACAGTTCTGCAGGAACAGCCTTGACTCTGCAGCCTTGAGTGAAATGGAATGAAACACATTTCTGAACGAGGGCCAGTCCGACTAAAAGATTGCAGGATGTATAAACAAAATAGGGAACAGAGATCACATGTGTCTTCTTTCAAGTTTTCGGGAAAAAATGGTGTTCTCTGTTTAAATTCACCTGCCCCATTTGCAGTATATTGTCAAGAAAGAAACCTGTGTGTGTGCGGCTGTATGAAGGTTTTCTAATCCCATGAATCTACGTGTGTTCTGCCTCTGCTTCTTCTCAACACCAGAGAGCTCAGAAGAAGGCTTTCCTCACACCCCCACCTCCCTCCATCCGTCACCTGACGGCTCTGACAGAGTGTCTGTATCTAGCCAACAGGATTCCAGCCACCCACTTGACTACCTATTTCTCTCACAATGTGAGACGGGGAGTGTGATCACTATTCGGTATGTATCATCTGGAAAACCTTTGTGTGGTTCACAGAAAACAAATGTCTCATAACTGTATTAGGTAAGTTGACAGCAATAATATTAAGTTGAACCTAATATTTAAACTTAACCTAATACAGTTATGTGAAATCTGTTGACATAATACACCTAATTAAGGTCAAGGTTTTGTCAGTGTTCATGTTTAACACATACAATATTTGTATCCCTCTCCAATATAGACATGACAGCTTTTCAAACTCTGAGATCTCCCTGGAGCAGAGGTCATCAGACGATGCGTTCAAGGACTCTGTCCCCTCACCTATTCCTCTTTCGCACACCGATTCCTCTTCGTCCTCCATCTTTCAGGCCAGCCCCAGTCCATCTCTCTTCCTCAGTGGAAGGCTGACCAACCCTCCTTTCAGCGATCCATGCTCCTCCATGGCTCTACCATCATCCTCTTCCTCACCACTACGTCACAGCGCCACAAGTGTCTTCCGCTTCGACAAACCTTATTCATCTGCGGCGTTCGAGGCAACGATTGAAAGACAGACTCCTCCTCCGCTGCCACCCAAGTCTAACCACCTGTCAGAGCAGATAAGTGAGGAAGCAGCTCACCTGATGAGGACGAGTGCACGGCATTTCCCAAACCACGCCACCTTGCTCCCCCGGAGGACCTCTTTGTCGGGCCTGGACCATTTCAGAATAGGTAGGACAGCACTCTCACAGTTAGCATCATACACAACCTGAGAAAACTTTGACTTTTACAATTGATTATAACCCTTGTGCTATTGTGTGGCGAAGTATAGGGTTTCATGTTGACCACAACTGACTGTAAAGGTTGAAAATAACTAATGACTTATTCTAATCACACATCTTTCTTTAGGAGATGCTGAAAACAGATTGATGAAAAACAGGAGGCAGAGCCTTAATTTGGTAAGAGCAACATCAATAGTAGAAAAATAAACAATGTTTTATAATCTTTCTGTAAAAAACGTGTTCTCCTACCTACATACTGCAGTGCATACTGTATAGGACAATTTTACTTGACAGTCGCACAGTGACCATTCATCTTGGGATCATATTAAACCCTGTGAAATGGAAATAAATGGTTATGTTTAGGATGTAAAACTTCTTGGTTATGTTAAGGAAATGATTTGGTTTGGTCTAAAATAAGTAAGTGGCGTAGTTATTACAGTACGTAACTATGACAACCCTGATGTTTGGCAAGTGTACTCACAATTGAACCCATAGCAAGAAAGCTTTATCACCTTTAGCCTAAGCTAAACTAAGTGGCTCTTTGCTGTTGCTTCAAATGTACTAGTCAAATAGACTGCACAGTCACATTGAATTATTTTCATCTAACTCATCAAAATGTAAATGTCTATTTTTAAAAAGAAGACTTTAGGATTGTAAATACAAAACTTTAGCACCCAGTTGGGTAAAAATAAAAGCATATGCATTAAGAATAATGTATGTGCTATAATTCAACACACAGTATCAAAATAAAGATGTGACCTCAGCATGCTTTGTCTTTCAGCAGCACGGTTTGAATAGCACACGGTTTCAAAGCTTCCAGGATGAGTCATATGTCCCCATGGCGTCCCCGTCTCCCTTGGCAGCCCCCACTGAAAGTGATGGCTACATCCCCATGAGCCCCAGCACATTCAGCCTCCTCAACTCAAACTGCAGCGCCGAGTCCTCCACCACTCTCGGCCCAATGATGTGTCCACCTGGAGACTTTGTGCCGCCTCCGATTCACCGGCACCTCAAGCCTCGTCTGAGGAGAGGTGAGAGGCACAACAGTTGACAATGTGTGGAAAATGTATCTATAATCAGCTGGGATAATTGATTTGGTCTTAACAAGGTTTACAAATGTAGAATGTAATGTTCCTTTCCTTCCTGCATGGCTAGGCTAAAGCAATGTCTTAGATATCTTTATTGTACACACAATGATCCTTTCTACGCATCACTATTACAACAAGTCCAATTACTTTCTGGGTTCACAGCTCGACCTCCACCTCTCGACTTGAGAGGCCTCTCTACCATCACAGAATGTCCCACTCATCTTCCTCTGAGCAGAGCAATGACTGAAGCATGGTGAGAGGAAAACAATCTCTTTAACCACGATTGTATGTGGTTTGGTTCAGGGACTGCCATTGATTAACAATTACATCTCATTTAGAGTAAGGTTTACCTTTTAATTATGTTAATTTATGTTGGTTGTAGATATGCTGACCCGACCCAAGGATAACATCCTGTTTCTCAGTTTCTATTTATC
>CALSBZ010046872.1:311292-340420 GCA_943591055.1 Gobionotothen gibberifrons | reverse complement strand
AAAGTAGTGAATCGGTAAGATTTGACCTGAACAAGACAGGAGGGTTACTAATGCTATCACCTTTCTTTCCATCAGGGACTTAATGAGGCCTTTCACTTAGCCATTGTGAATAATAACTGATACATGGAAGTAGCTCTGATGGTCATTTACTTTCACTGTGTGGCATTAGTAATTCAGCCCACCTTTAAGCCAGCTCCTAGTCATGTAAGTTGTATCAATCATCCACTTCAACTTGATGCCACTTTCCAAACCATAATGTAGATCAATGTGCTATCAAATTGTGATTATATGTTTATGTTTATCTGATTAATATCCAATATTTGGGTGGAAATCCTTAAATCACTGTTGACTTTAATATCAACTTCATCGTTCTGCTCTTTTTTGTTAAACAGAACACTAAACAAATATTTAAATCTGATACAATTGTAGGAATATTTGGGTTGTAAAATGTGCTCTAATCGCCACGCAGATTAGATGTTTACTGAGAATTCTGCTCAGCATACTGTAAATGTACTGGGTTGTGAGTAACCATGTGATGTCGTACAAGGCAGTTCTTGGAAACGGTGCAATCGATTTTCCAAGAAACAAATCTGAAGCGAAGCATAATAGCCATGTATCTCCAGTCATACAAACACATGCTGACCAGCTGCACTCTGGAAACAAGTAGATTTCAATGTTTTCCAGAATTTGAAAACTAAGTTTAAGGCCACCTTTTTATTGAATGAGTAGTAATACTGTAGAAAAGATGGAAATACATGATATATTCAGACCCTTTTACCCGTCTAAATGTATTTATTTTCTCCGACAGGATCCAAGGCAACATTTCAGTCACAGCTTCGATGGAGCGAGAAGATCAAACCTCGACTATTTGTCACTTGATTTCAATTCTGCATCCCCCTCTCCTGTGCTGAAGGTATGTTCGGATCAGATTAAAGACAAAAATGAACCAAATTGTTATTATGAAATAGAACAAAACATAAGGAATATATAAAAATACGTTCGCACCAATGAGCCTCTAAACATAATAACAGACTTCCTGATTATTCTTCCCTGGAAAAGACTTGCTAGTGTAACTTTTTTCACTTTGTAATGTTCCTTCCAACCTAATGAAGCACTTTGAGTGTTTCTGAGGCAATCTGGAAACAAATGAAGTCACAGTCGAGAGATAATAGCTAAAACCTCACATTAACTATCTTTGACAAAACACAACGGAAACGGGGACACTAAAAAGTGATGCACACAGCTGGGACCAGAACACTGGATGACGTTTGGGGAACTATGTCTATAATATACCAACCAAATGACGCTGCAGCTATTACCTCCATCACCAACTGCCTAATGGCGATAGATAAATGGATGAGCAGTAACTTCCTAAAGCTGAATGAGGACAAAACTGAAATCCTGCTAGTCGGATCCAAAGCAAAAAGAGAAATGCTGGTTAATAATCTGGGGAGATTTACTTCCAGGATCAAACCAGAGGTCACAAGTCTTGGTGTTATATTAGATTCAGATCTAAGCTTCAGCTCTCCCATTAGCTAAATGTGACAAAAACATCTTTCTTTCACCTTAGAAACATTGCTATAGTAAGACCATTCATAAATCAGAAAGACGCTGAGAAGCTGATACATGTCTTCGTCTCAAGCCGGATAGACTACTGCAATTCACTTTTCACTGTTCTCCCGAAAGAAACTACTGACAGACTTCAGCTCATCCAAAAGTCTGCAGCTCTGCTGTTAACCAGAACTAAGAAGAGAGAACACATTAGTCCAGTTTTAGCCGCTCTGCACTGGCTTCCTGTTTACTTTAGAAGTGATTTGAAGGTCCTCCTCCTGACATATAAGGCCCTTAATGGGCAAGGACCAAGCTATATTGCCAACTCCCTTGTCAGCTTCAAGCCGTGAAGAACACTGTGATCCTCTGCTGCTGGTTTGTGAGAGGCTCCCAAAAACAGCAACAAAAAGAAGATTGTTGATGCAGCTTTTGTTAATTATGCCCCAAAGCTATGGGACAAAATAACTATAGACATTGGTGGAAGTCTTAAAAAAAAAATTAAACAATTTAGCCTTTTAGGAAGCTAACTCCTGCTCTCTGCTGCACTTTCTCTATGCACTATGATTCATTTCAACCTGTCACCTGATGTTGTGTTGTATTTGCACTATTGTCGTACCTTTAATCTAAATGTATTTTTTGTATGTCCATGCTATTTTAAGTTTGTTTTTATGTCTTTTACTGGTAACTGTATTCTATGTGATATCAATTTTCTGTGAGTATTTTAAGAGATGTCTACTGTGAAGCACTTTAAAACCGTAATTATTGTATGACAGGTGCTATACAAATAAAGATTATTATTATAACTATAATTATTATTATAAAATTGGCCAGTCAAGCAGAATTAGTCTGTTTCAGTAACAATGTTTCAATGACTAGGTTAGCAACATTAGCTAGCTAGCTTGCAGCAGATCTGGACTAATATCAGAAGGAATCATGCAATCACATTATTGAAATAAGCCAATACAATTTACATTTTAAGTTTCCAGTAACTGTTGGCCAACTTTTTAATCCCGAACGTCAACAAGTGCTCATATGTTGAAACATGAGAAGTTATTTTTATTTCCAAGTGTTTTATATGTGCACAACATCACTTGCAATAAAAAATGCATGATCTTAGCATATTATCCTACAAGATTTATACATCAAGGCTTATACAACACACGCAAATAGTTTAAATACATTAAGTTCAACATGATTGCTTGTTGGGGCAAATATAGCAGAACCATATTCAGATTGGTAACACATCACTTTCTTTGTCTCTCCCTCTCTTCGTCCAGCAGAAGCCCTTACTGTGTGATGAGCACAGAGTGGATTATGTGCAGGTGGATGAGAAGAAGACTCAGGCGCTGCAAAACACCAAAATGGAGTGGACCGATGTCCGGCAGTCAAAGACATAAATGGAACAAACATGTTGAGTACAATTTGGGAAACTTGGTTGCAAGAAGACCAACAATGAAGAGGACATGTTAAAGAGGACCAAAACCAATTGAAAGCACATTGAAAAACAGTATTTGAAAAAGTACAAGGGTAAGTAAGCAGTTAAATGCTTGTATGCAGGGATCACAAAATTGCACTGTATTTAAATTAATACCAGATGTTGAACCGGGTCACAATTTTAACTGTAGCAAAGCTTTACCTAATTTTGAAAGGGCATCATATTGAGTCGTGTGTAACAAAGACAACATGTTAGACTTTCTGTAAATATATGTATAATAATTGTAAATAAGTCAATTATTTTAATAATAGATTTTTTTATATATTTCTTTCCCTCGTTTTTTATCACAAAACAAAATGATCCATCGTACGTTTTTTTCTCTTCCTGCTCCTTCTGTGACCTTCATATTGAAGACTTGTTTCACTTGTTTTGAAGCTGTGAGTATTCCAAGAGATTAAAAACATCCTTGACGTTTGACAATGTTATCTCTGGTTATAATGATTTCAGAGACGACTCTATCACACTTCTAGCTAAATATCCTATCCATAACACAACATTCCTCAGAAGCAAACTCCCATAATGTGTTGTCTTGAACAATGTCAAAAATAAAATTGAAATAACCTTTTCTTCTCTGAATGATAAGGCAGTTAAGCCCCCTCTAACAATTTCCTATACTTACATTTTTTATTTATTGTTTTGGTAATTTATTTAATTAAAATATGTTTTTACTGTTGTGTACATGTCTTCATCACTGGTATTTCCATTATCTAATGTTGCTCTGAAGATATCAGTCTGAATTCTTTCTCAAAACACAAGTAAATGTAAACGATTTCCCCTAATCCAGGATCCCTTACCGTAACAAATTTTGATAGAATGTATAAAACGGATTATTATTATTTTTATAATTTTGTATTTATTTTTTAAGATCACTATCATTGTTGTGTTTAATTGTACGGTTGAAACGGCATTTTAATATTACAGACACGTACTGAATATTTGAGTAAAGTGAAACAAAAATACATTTGAATACAATAATTAAATGCACAATAATGTTAAGAGTAAAAGATAAATGGCATAAACCATAATTAATACTACACAATTATAGAACATTGCGATATTAAAGAGTTATACTCACGTATATTTAATCAATAAGAATAATGTCTTTTTTTATATGTCATGTGCAAAATGAACAATGCCTGATATTTCATCACATGTTGCGTCACTAGCATGCGCCGAGTCACGAAAGGAGATTTGGGTAAATTGTACCTGAGAAGTCGGGAAAAGAATAATCACCCAACATTTGAACGCATGCTGTTTTTTTTTGAGGAGGTATAAGTACATTTGGCATGCGTGGTTAAACCAGGCTCAGTGTTCACAAATTATGCGAATTTAAACGGAACAGTTCTACTGCGATGTGCTGCAGCCGTACCCATCGTTAGCAACAGACTCACACTACAACCACGACTGCACTTTGTGGGCTTTACGTTGTTAGCAAGCACCCCGGCTAGCTAACGGTGGCTGGGAACAAATGAAACCGTATCTGGTGAAAGCTACTCCGGGGCCCGAGTCGAGCACTCGCCTTCAGCAGTAAGTTAAAGTTAGCAGAAGGCACTGAAAGCTAACTTCGTCTCCCGGTGAAAACCCAACACCGGCTCCGGGCTGCAGGATTCTGGCTTCGGTCGGTAAGTTTGTTTACCTTACGACTCGGTTCGCTCCTCTCTTGCTAATGTGCCATTTAGTTTGAATTTACAGGAAAGTGACCGTGTCGAACCGGGTGTGTTGGTTGTAAACTATTCAATGTTAGCTATTGTGTATTATCTTTGCTAAGGCTTTCATTAGGCTCGTTTGAGTGTTGCATGTCTTGTAATAATGGACCTAGAGTCTCTTTAAATAAAGCTGATGATGATTAAAAGTATATTTTGGAGGTATTTTGACCCACCTATCACCGCTGGTCTTTATTGTGGCAGAGCGTCAGGGGCTCATTGTTACAGCTCCAACATTAGCCTGTTGCTTTATCCCCTGGGCTTTAACATGCTAATATAAAGGCACAATGTTACCGTTTTTTTATCTACTTACGTTACCTTAGTCTGTTTTTCTCTTTATCTGGAATTTTCGTATTTTTAGATGTAGGCCTACAACACTATCTGTGGTGTAAAGTAACTAATTACATTTATTTACAAAATTGTGGGGTACTTTACTTGGTTATTTCAATTTGTTTTACTTTTACCCAAATACAATTGTTATAACATAGGTTAATGTTGTACTTTTACTACACTACATATATGTAATACCTTTGTTTAGACTTTGCAGATTTGGATTAATTGAAATAATAAACACTTAAATCGGATTTAAGTTACACCTGGAGTAAAATTCCCCCTGCACTGTATACAGTAATCTAATTGGCTGCACCTTTACCAACGTTGAAAAAAGCATTTATGCATCAACATTATTATCGAAACATATAATCTGCATGATGAGTACTTTTACTTGAGTACCATTTGGATTGCAGGACCTTAGGCGCTTTCACACCGGAGTAATTTTCCCCGTACTTTTCCCTTTTAGTTCCAATAGTTCCTGGGATTTTGAGTTCACACCAAAAAGATAACTTGGTTCATGTGAACTTTTCCCCCCTTTTCAGTCCCTGCTAGAGAGCAGGTACTTTCCTGGGGAGAAAAAAGTTCCAATTTCTGATTGGCTGGGCAAATTGCAAACCACGGCCCGTAAAACTCTGAAAAGTTTTGTGAAGCAGCCATTAGCCGTGTTCACACCGAGTACTTTGCTGTACTTAGTTCCCGGCACTTAGTGCCGCGGCACTTAATACCCCAGGGCACTAAATACAGATAGCGTTCACACCGGAAATAAGTCCCTTCTTCTTCTTCTGCTTTGGGTTTACTGGCAGGCCGCAAACAACTTCACGGCGTATACTGCCGCCGAAAATCCCCGGCCGGAAGTCCCCGGAGTTGGGGACTGGCTTCAGTAGAAGCTGTTGGGACTCCCAGCAGCTTCTACTGAAGCCTTCAGAGTAAACGGCCAGAATGCCGACACCTCCTCATCTCCACCGCTCCCATGTTTTATTTTGTGTTGTCATAAGTTAGTCTCTCTGCGTTTCTGCGCGGGGCTAATGCTAATGCGAGGATAATAAAATGGCGGCTCTACAAAACATTTCAGACTTTTACGGGGCGTGGTTTGCAATCGCCCAGCCAATCAGAACTGGGGTACTTTTTTTCCACAGGAAAGTGCCTGCTTTCAGCAGGCGCTAAAAATGGGGTGAAAAGTTCCCGGCACTTAGTTATTTTTTTGGTGTGAACGCAACATCAGGGGTACTAACGGAACTAAACGTGAAAAGTACAGGTGAAAAGTACTCTGTGTGAACGCGGCTCTTGTATTTGCTGTCATTAGCATTATTAGCATTATCATTAGCCCAGCGCCCCACCGGAGAGAGACTAACTAAAACAAACATGGGAGCGGTGGAGGAGGGCTTCAGTAGAAGCTGCTGGGGACTTCCGGCCGGGGACTTCGGGTGGCAGTATACGCCGTGAAGTTGTTTGCGGCCTGCCAGTAAACCCAAAGCAGCAGAAGAAGAAGAAGTGACGTCAGCGGCTTCATTTGTGTAATCTTCCCTCAGGGACTTATTCCGGTGTGAGCGCGATCTGCTCTTTATGGGGGAACTAAGTGCTGGGAACTAAGTACGGCAAAGTACTTGGTGTGAAAGCGGCTTTTGAGACACACGGTAACGCAAACGAACCGAATTCGATATCAAAAACACACACAATAGGCACCAGAAAGGTGTCCGTTCACACGAAAGCGCTGGAGACGCTGTAGTACATATGCCGGGCCTGTAAGTGGCGCTGTACTTCTGCCAAAAAATACACCAAAAGCAGCGAAGAAGACTTCCCGCGCATGGTTGCCATGGTTGCCCTTCTGTTTATTCTCCGCGGTGGACGCTCTGACTCTTTTTCTCCCTCCCCGAGGCAAGCGTTTGCTCCTGCTGTAATTCTCTCCGGTAGTCCACCAGCAGATGAAAAACACCCACCTCTCCGCTTCTTCCAAGGGACGAGGGGACCGTGCAGCAGAGTTTCCGCTAGTCAACATGTCCGTTAAAGTTTAAATCTTCTGGACAAAATTAGAAAAGTGCCGGTCAGAGGTCTTCTTTGTTATTTATTGAGCTTTAAAACAAATTGATAACGACTCTAATATAATAATATAATAATAATAAATGGAGCCTCTCTTTAAATCCCCCTCTTCTGACAGCGTAGACACGGAGCCGTTTGGCCCCCCAGAGCGTTGCGTCCCCAGATCTACCCACCTTGGGACCCGTTATCGTTATCTGCGTTTCCCTGTCGGCCTCGTGTGGCCGAACCGTCTATACGAGTGCTTTTCAAAGTGTGATCCGTGCGCGCCCCCTAGTGGTCCGTGAGTATATTGGTAACATTTCACATTTTAAATAAATAAATAAATGTAAGTCTTCCGCACTCTCGCAGGAATATCTCCGCAATGGAGCGAGCTTAAGTTTCACTTTCGATTGCATGATATAGCCCAGCGCAACACCTACGTTGCCACTTGTTTGTACCATTTTCAGGCGATTTGTAATCTGTTCTAGAAAAACGATGTGTTTTTGGATATTTGTGGAGTTAGGTGTTCCGTGAGTGTTTTTTTATTGGTTAAGTGGTCCTTGGTATGAAAAAGTTTGCGAAACACTGGTCTATATGATAGAGACATGGGCGTAATTTCCACTGGGGACAGGGGGGACAAAACTTTTCAAAATAGAAGCTGTTTCAACAATAAGGAGAGGGAGGGTACTTTAGTCTAAGTTATCTCAGTGGGTCGCAAACGCTTTGGTCATCTATGTAAACAAATATTTCCATCTATATAGTTGTTCAAAATAAGTTAAGAAATCATTCCAATTCCCAGTAAAAAATTATTCCAATGTCAGTAAAAAATTATTCCAATTTCAGTAAAAAAAAAAAAAAAACACAGTTTAAAAGGGGAGTAATTAGTAAAATATGCATAAATAAAAAGAAAGAATGCAGACTAGGTAAGATAAAGATAGGAGAGAGGAGTATATCAATTATTTGTTATTGGTTGTGAGCATATTCTAATGGTTTGGAGTATTGAAATACAGTTCTGTTTCATATGAGTGTTGAGAGCTGTATCCATAAATCTCTTAATTTGTGCACCAGATTGATGCCTTTAACTTCAATTTTTAAAGAAAAAAACCTCTCCCGGGGTGCATGCCCCCGGACCCCCCTAGAGGATGTGAGGTCAAACCAAAGTTACACCCTTGGATAGAGAACTGTCGTGGATACGACCGTTACCGTTCTCGTGTGGCTGCAGCCTTAGTTGTAACAGAGTATGCCTATACTTTACATATATTCTTCTACTTTTACTCAAGTACAATATTAAAGTACTTTTTTCACCTCTTATTACTATAAAGTTAGACTGCCCCCTCTTAGTTAATTTTCCAACTAATCGTTTATTTTGGTCTAGTGGTTGATTCTTGTGGGAGAAACCCAGTTCTTCAGATTTGTTGATTTAATCAACAAAATCACAACAGTGTTATTCGACTACGAGTATGTTTTTATATTCCTTTTGAGCAAAATAATTGCTAAGATGTATATAGAGTGAGCAGGGCTCAATCAAATACTTTTGATTTCTGGAACTGATCAGGTTTTCTATTTTTGGAGAACATTTTTATTTTCTTTAATTAAAATAATATTAAAGGTAGGGTAGGTAAGAATGGAGAAACCAGCTCGAGTGCGCTAGAATTTGAAAGTACACAACCGGAAAAAATCTGCCCCTTCCTTCAGACATCCTTACAGAGCCCCTCCTCCAACACACACGAACGCGCACATGACCAATGAGGGCACGAGATAAGTTTGTGCACGAGATGGAAGGCAGGTAGGCCATCCAGTTATTTTAGCCGGGCCGGCTCAGATGATTGGTCGTGCTTTTTACAGCGCCACGGCTTCCACCGATGACATTTTTTGATGTATCTATTGTCAAAGCATTTAATGTATTCATTGCTATCGGGACGTTCAGAGCATTCCATGGAATATAACAAAAAGTGTTTCTGAAGTGAATTACCTACCCCACCATTAAGTAATAAGGAATAAATAAAAAATTACGACCCTTTGCATACATTAAAGATAAAATAAAATGGCAACATCGTGTTAGCCTGTTGGTTCAGACGTGGAAATACCTTCTTTTTTTTACTTTTACCGTTTAATTGTTTTATTACAATCTGCAATAATTGGTATCTCATAATATACTAGTAGAAGGCAAAAGTACATTTGTAATGGCTGGCAGCCCAGTTATACATCTTGCTATCAGAAATTCCAACAGCTTTTCTAAAAATGTTCAAAGTCGGCAGTGTGATTGTTTATTTTATATATTTGTGTAAGACTTTAAATTTGATTACATTTTTCTCAAAACAGGGGTCCTATCAGATGGAGGAGAAAACAGCTGCAGTGATCCTGTCGGCTGATTCACAACATTCAGCTACCATGCCTTCTGTTGGACTGCTTTTGTGAACCTAGCAGCCATGGCTTCTCGTGAGGTAGCTAAGCTACCAAGTGACAGCAAGGATTTGGCTTCCGTCTCTGCAGAGATGTCCCAATGTGGCCCCGATGACATCATGGAAGAGCCTCAGCTGGACACTATGAATACTACGGTGAAATCTCAAAAATCTGGAAAATTTAGGAGAACTGCCCTGACATTCTTCGGAGTTCGTAAAAATATCTGTATTTTACCTAATTTCTTTGGAGGAAGGAGTAAAAATCTGAGCAAGTGGTCTTCTAAGAAAGCAATCAATAAAAGCAGAACACATGATGGGCTGAGTAATCTTAGTCATGATGACAATCTGAGAAGTGGTTACAACTCAGCTGGAGATTTAGTGTACCACGACCCAAGAGGCTCTGCTGGAGAGCTCCACAGTAGTTGTCACAATGAATGTAGTCACCTGGGTGCTGACCAGAAATCACTCACCCGTCAGAAAAGGGGTTTCAGGAGTCTTTTTCAAAGTTTTAGGTATCACAGAAACCACAGAAATGCTGGATCGGATAAACCTGAAATGATTGCTATGTCCTCTCCTCGCTGCAAAAAAGAGGTGCCTGTTGTCCAGGACAACACCAAGCAGTATGTCACTGAGTGCCTGGAGTCTGAACCTGATGTGCCTGATTTTGCAGATGTTTCATGTGACCTGTCCATTGGTGCTGAATGTGTTGATGTTGTTGAGATGTCTTCACAGAAGGGTGTGGAGCAAGACAGCCCCAAGTCCGAGCTTGGCGCTGAGACATGTGATAATGAAATGGAGGAAATGAGTTTGATGGCTGTAGTTTTCAGTGAATTGAAGGAAAGTTCACGAGGACACAGCGAGCCATGTCTGAAACTCGAGACGATGTCCGAGCCGTTGCTGAAGTCTGAAACACCTGCCGGCTCATCAGATCAGCTAAACATGATTTATGGAGACGTGGCATCATTAAAAAGCTTTGATTCTCTCACTGGCTGTGGGGACATTATCGCAGACCAAGAAGACGACAGCATCACAGAGAGCACCGTGTCTGGAGAGAGGAGCAGAAGTGGAGGAAAGCGGGCCTCTTGCTATCTTACTTATCAGGGTGGCGGCGAAGAAATGGCCTCACCTGAAGATTTGGATGGAGAGTGTCTTCAGGATTTCTGGGGAAATACTGCGTCCGAAGAAATGTGCTATACTTGCAACCAAGATATCACGGATTTGACTGTTGACCTGACAAGTTCTCACGATATGGACTTACTGAACAGTAACAGTGCACAACAAGCCAGTGGCATGGATGCTTCTTCCATGGCTGATGTGTTGACTCCTCAAAGCGAGCATCAGGAATCAGTACCAACTAGTGATGAGGGCTACTATGATTCAACTACCCCCGGGCCAGATGACAGACAGGAGAGCTCTGACAGACTGAGGGGAGAGAGATTACCCAGGGACAGTTACAGCGGTGATGCCCTTTATGAACTTTTTGCACCTGATGAGAGTCTCATCAGTCCACATTATGAAAACAAATCAAAGCTGCCTGGTTCAAAACAATGTTTAAGTGAGCCGGTTGATGTGACAGATTCTGCCTTTGTTCCAGACATGAACCGATTACAAATAAGTGGCCAACTCTATGAAGTTCACGGTTTTCCAGAAAGGCCGAGCACATGCAGCAGATCCTCGGAGTCGGCACAAAAGGCAATGGGTCGGCAGGAAATCGGCAGAAAAAACTGTAATTTAAATTCAAAACCACAAACGTCAGCCAATAAGAATAATACAGAGCCCAATGTGTTTGAGGACAAGGGAAATATGTCTCCTGCTTCCAGTGAAAAAATAACAAAATCTGTAAACGCTGAGCGTGAGAAACGGCACAGCAGCGTTTCATTCGGCAGCACGTCCGACCCAGATTTTGAAACATTCTGTGAACCCAAAGAGCAGCATCTTGAGGAAAACAAGCCTGTGGCTTTGCCGTATAAAAACATCAGTTCTCAATCTGCGGTTGATATCAACGACTCAGATGATGGGCAAACTGTGTGTTTCTCTCAAGCACTTGTGAACTACACAAAGCACTCTCAGATGCTGAGTAACTTGCACAACGATGGGGACGATTTGGAGACAAACTCTGCCTTCACTTCAAATATGCAGGCCTTACCTACCATAGTCACATTTGATGTAGTGGATATGCACAATGAGGGTGAATATGACGAGCAGATCCACATGGAACTGGAGGAGGACATCTCATCGCCCTATCAGGATTTTGAGGAGAGCTACCTACAAAAAGATGCATTTGCCGAATGTGACTATCAAATGTTAGACATGTATGAACAGAACCTGATCAGTAACACATGGGCAATTGCTAGTCTCCCAAGGCACCTTGGCCTTACAAGAGTCAGTCAGTCCATGCCTAATGCATCGTCTCTGGACAGGAGAAGTAGGTCTCTGGACAGAGAGAGCCTTGACTTGAAGATGCCTGACACATACAGAGAGAACAGAGCTGCTATCGTTGCTTCTCCTCAAAGTGAAACGGACTCCTCAACATATTACAAGAGGAATGTACTTGTGTCTGCATCCGAGGTTATAGACAGAAGCAGCATTATGGCCTTATCTTGGCAAACTAGATCAGAAATGGCTTTAAGCCTTCCTCTCACAGACGGGGGATTCACTGAAAAAGTACAGAGTCAAACCCAAGTCAAACGCAAAATAAAATCCAGTTCATCCAGCAGCGAATCTCCCAGCAGTAAAACGCAACTTTGCTCTAAGCTGTCAGACAAAGTGTCCTGTGATTTGAATTCACAGAACAGGCAGCAGCACCTTCTGTCACAGGCAGACTCTTGTTTACCTCATAGCACCTTTCTTTATTCTGGAATGATGGATGGTGAATCAGACGATGTAGATGAGGATGTTTTTTGTAAAGCTGCCACTCATTTGCATTCCTACAATAAGTGTGGGAAAAGCAGACCAGTGGACGCAGCATCTCATACTGGGAGTCTTCTGAACACAGTGGGGCTTAATGATGATATGGCCGTCCTCAGTGAAACAAGAACACCCAGGGATGTGGCCGGCAACAAACTCCCAGAGGCAACCTATAATTGACATTGGCATTGGGATCACATGTGTTTGTGCTATTAATGAGTGCTTTCATGTTACATCCAAAAGATAAATTGTTGCTTAATTTTTTTACTTGCACAGTGGATTTATTTGACAGGACATGAATTGTAAATGTTCTGCCTGTGCCATCATGCTGCATTAAGTACATGGCTGTCTCATTGGGAAGTCAAAAGGGATTTCCTGCATTTGCACAGTAACAGTTGCTTGTTTCGCACAGGCCACGTACATGTCCGTGTATTGAAAGTGACTAAGCAAGTAATTGTTTCTTTTTCATTAAGAATGCTCACAGATTCATCTCATTAAGCTATTGAATAGAATGTTCCCTGTATGTAGCCTCAGTGTCTCAATAATAGTAATGCAACACTTTATGTTATTTAATGGTTATTATCCTGGTTTCTTTATCACAGCCCTGAAACACGTATGCTTTAAGTGCCGGCTTATATTTGTGTTTACTGCTTTTTAACAGCCTCCAGTGAGCTTTATGTTGATTTGTCGATCCACAATAAGATAACATGTCTCTTCTAAATACCTCTATGGGGGTATGTATGAAATAGATTTCGCTTTTTTTGGCTTAATCTTAAAACATCTCACAGCTAGTTCTTCCACTCCAACCCAGAATGTGATGAGCACGTATTGGAGATGTAAAGATGATCTGATACTTCATGAATCTGAACTTCAGCTGCTCCTTCTTTTACATACTCTAGATAGATTTACAAGGCATATCTACTTCTATTCTAAATATCACATAAAGTTACCCTGTCTATGAGAGTGTTTTACATTACACTTTGAAGAAACAGCAAGATATATACAAAATGATAGGGGGAAACAAATCAAGGAAGAAAAATAAAACAAGTTTGACCTAATAGTCTCACATTTACTGTGTTACTTGTGTCCTGAGAAGCCCCTTTTGGCCTTACTGTGAATGCTGTTTTCATTTTCAACACCAGAAGGGTAAAACTCACTGAACTGATGCACTCACTTATTGCATTACTATAAGATTGTGGAATGAATTTTGGATTTTCTTAGAATTATGAAATGTCAACAGACAAACTTGTATTTTCATGTATAATTTTCTCGTGCATTTGATGTTTAATCAGTCCAAGGTCAAACTTCCAGATGTTGTTTTTTTATAGTGTAATAATGAAAACATGTCAAATAATTTGTATTTATATTCTCAATTTGTACACTGTAACATTGTATTCTGACTGGTTATTACAAATTGGCAATTTTCCTTTTTGAGTTTTCTTTTGTTGTTTTGGATTTCTTTTTTAAAAATTAAGTTACACCCATGTTACATTAGGGGATACCTTTTGAACTTCTGTTACTGTTTTGTCAGAATAGAACACTGCCTTATATTAAAATAAACATGACTAGACATATTTTCTTCCATTTGTTCATTTTCTTTTACAGGGATATTGTTGAGCTGAAGTTTAAAGAAGATTGAAAACACCAATACAATGATCCGCTCCATCAGGCTATTTACTATTCATATTCAAACACAGTGAGGATTAGTCAGAAGTAGTAGTGAGCAAGCCATTTAGTTAATTAGGACTGAGTTTGTTAAGCTATTGAGGGCTCAAATAAAAATTGAATTTATGTTTATTGTCTGATTTTGCTTATCTCGTAAATATCCAGTTGTGAAAGAAGTGGTATTAAAATATTCCAGTACATTCAAAAGGTGGCTTGAGTAGGAGTATATAAGTATTATGCAGCTAATGTACTTAAAGTATCAGTACTTAGGTGCAGTGGCTCTTTTTAAAGAATGATATTATAATAGAACATCTGGTTGTATTGCTTATAAAAAGACGTAAGAGCAAGTACTACACTACTACATCATATTATATAAGCATATCAATGGGTTTTATGTGAAAAGTAGCTAGTTACTGTACATATAATGCAGTAAAATGTACAATATGTGTCTCCAAAATGTAATACAGTAGAATCACATAAAACAGGAATAAAGTACCCAAGTAAAGTACAAGTATGACAAATTACTAAACCGTATTGAATGAATGTGCTTAGTTCAATTGCCACCACTGTAAATGTTCTTAAAAGCCACAAAGAGAGGAGGGTTGGTGGAACGTGTCATAAAGTTGCTGAAAGGCAGTTTATAATGTTCCGACCCCGGTGTCTTTTCACCGCTGAGGTTACTTGTTTCCTTCGTGTTATCTGGCAACCCTAACCAAACTGCGACAGCGCCAATGGCAGCAAAACATAACTGTTACAGGCGAGGAGGATGACAGCAACAAGGTGAGATGAGCTCCGTTTGATGTCAACGATAGTCGTGATAACTGTGCAGATTGTGAAGGAAATAATGTGGCGTTGCTGTAGTTTTGCCTCCGTTTTAAAATAGGAAATGGTCGTCAACTTTATCTCAAGTTACAGTAGTATTCTGGCAAAAATATATAAGCACACGCTCAGCAGCTAAGGCTAACTAATGTTAGCAAGCAGCCTGTGGAGCCACTGAGTTGGCTGCTATTACTGTAGGTAAGCTAACTACTTAGCTTTGCAACCGTAAACTAAAAAGAGACCGGGTTGCATGATACAATTGGAATGTAGCGTTAGCTTGGAATATTAGCTATCTACGCTCTCTAACATTTGAACAAAGAAACCGAAATAGGCCGATTAGTTTACGTAGCTAATGTGTTCCTTCTCCAGCTGGAAAAGTAACGGTACAATAGCATGCTAGCGTGTGCTAACCGTTACACTGGGCCCGAGGATGTCACTGTCACACCGGTTTTCTTAAATCACACTCAACACAACACGACATCGTGTGCAGCTCCTATGTTATAACGTTATTTAAAAATTATATTGTAAGTATATATATTTGACTGTCGTATTGTTTAACCTCCATTTCATCCCTCTGAACTCATGATGCTAACGATATAAGCACTTCAGTTTTTCTATTGACGTGTCCATAGTTAACGTTAGATGATGAATGCAGTATCACAGTCCATCTAGGTTAATTCAGCACTTCAGGAGCTTCCATGTGTGGTCACTGTCATTGTGATGTAGGGACCAATGCAGTGTTTAAATTTGGTTGCACGTTTTTGGTTTATTGCTGTAAAGTCAAGGCAACACTGGCTGAATAATGAGAATTTCGTTCAATCCTCAGTCTTCTTTTTGCATATTGTTATATTAACCCTTCTAAAGGGAAATGTTGCTTTTGTTTAACCTTGAAATAATTCCAGCAACCCAAACATTATTTAATTCGTTTTTTGAAACTTAAAATTCTACTTAAAAATCTACCAAATTATTGAGAGGTGAAACTTTAAATAAGTAAAAGCTCACACTATAGAGCAAATTAAACATACCGCATTGTTTACGACATTCGATACACTTAAGAGAGTATGGCATATCGATCATTTCAAAGAAAGTTTTTTTTTTTGGAGTCTTATCCATCTTTTCTTAGTCATGCATTAATTAATTAATACGATGTAATCAATGCTAATGTATTGTGCATCAATGTGTATATTGTATTTATAGTGAGGCAATATTCTTGATTTTACTTTTTTTGATTGGCCCGTTTGTGAACCTATTATAATACGAATTGTAATAATGCATTTGCCCGGTACTCTAAAATGAACTGGGTTTAATTTGACTAAAATGTTGCCTTCCTTAATCCAGCTTGACTTTAAGCAAGACTGTTTCATCACATTTCAGTAACGAGTGTACATATTTATGATTGATCCACGTAACATCTGCCTTTCTTTGTGAAGCGTTAGCTTGACACAATGTAAGAGATCATCTATCAAGTTCATATAGAGGATTTTGGAGCTAACATGCCCTCCAAAAATGTGGTGTGTATAACAGACAGCATTTCAAACTCCCAATTTAGCAGTAGAGATGTCACTTGTCTACAGTGAGTTGGGAGCAGTGCCATCGTCTGATCAATGTAAACAGCAAAACATGACTTCCCCTTGGTTGAAAATCAAGAATATTGTTTATGTGCGTTTGTGCTTTTCAGCTGAGAAGTTATTTCTAGTCCCAGATACATTTCACATGCCCTTAAGGCAGAACACACTGATTAGGTGTTGCAGTAGCCACGCGTTTTCACACTTTGTGCTATCACAGTAACACTTGCATGCCATTCTCTCATTGGTCTGTCTCATATAAAATAATGACTGGAACACTTTTGTCCATTGGTGTACGCATAGACTTGACATGTATCGCTATTGAAGATATCTAACTAACCAAGTTATACATGCAACCAACACTGACCAAAATGCAGTTTATCCCTGCTCCATACTGGATACTATGTAGGGTCAGCAATGTAAAAGATGGCCTCAGGGACTTGTTCTACTTGTTGCTATGAAACAGCAGCACACAAGCCTGTGCATGTGCAGAGATAGTCTGGAGGCCTTGCTGAGTCTGATACCTCATTCACACCAACGGTGTTTCAGGGCCGGTTCGGAGCTGGAGCTTGAAAAGCACCGGGTTTTCCTGTTCACACCGCAGCGGAGCAGCCTCTTAGCTCCGGAATCCGGTTTGTTTCAAGCCCCAAAAAATTGTCCGGCTAGAGCAAAAGCACCACATACGTCACACTTACGTCGAGGCAGGGGCAGGGGCGGGATCAACTCCTAAACAACAACAAAAAGCCCGCGTTTTATCCAGTTTGTACACAACGATGGAGAAACTTAACAAGCAGCAGTGGTCCACTGAAGAGACCAGCTACCTACTGGGAATCTGGTCTTCCGAAGAGGTACAGAGGAAGCTGGAGCACAATCGGCCATTGTTGCTGTTGCCGGTGTGAGCTGTGAGGGGTTTCCGCGCGGTTTGGCTTTATGAAGGAGGCACGCAAATGGTTACGTCATGATGCAAACAATGACGCAATGACGCAGCACCAGTCGGACTCTGGGCTGTGTGAAAAGAGCCGGAGCTAAACCGAAGAACCAGTTCTGAACCTGAAAAGCTCTAGCACGGAGCTTGAACCGGAGTTGCGTTGGTGTGAATGAGGTATGAGTCTTTGAATCTGGAGGTGGACAGCAAAGGATTGGAAGAGCTCTGCTCCCTGTATTAATGTAAAATGTCTTGCATTGCGGTGGTGTATGTGAGGTCCACAAAAGTTACTCAATATCCCTCTTTTTTTCAGCTAATTGTTTAACATTTCAAGACCTCAGTTTGTTTTCCATCCTTGTCATACAAGTTGTGATCAGCAGTAGGATAGTGTGCACACATGCAATAAAAGGTATGTATTTGTAGCCATAGGTCAACCCTCAAAATATCTATTAACCTTCACAGTTCTCTATGAATATATTGTGTACTAACTGATGAGGGCGTTGCCAGTGATATAGTATTGCTATGTAATGTCATTTTCATTGTAGAATATGCTGCCTCAAGAGTTTTAGTGTAGAGTTGTAGTGTAGCTGTAAGTGTTCTGCATTTACTGACTGCCTAAAGAGAGATGATGAGCTGTGTTTGTGTTAGTCGTGACTGGTAAAAAAGGAGTTAGCTGATGACAAGGCTGTGTTGCTAAGCAACGCACATCATGGGCTGCGTCTCTTGAAGCTCGAAGCTGGCTGTATGTTACTCTCTGCAAGAATGGGGGAAAAGTCTAGTGTTTCTGCTCATAATACACTTCCTATTAAGATTATTTGATAACCAAATCTATATATGAAAATGTTGCTGTTGACAGTGTTGGGTGTTAATATACTGCAGGCTGCAGTCCTACTCTGCTTTGTTCTCTGAGGAATTCTGTTCAATTGAGATTGTCTGTCAGAGGGCTGGAGGCGCAGGGATACACTGTTCAGCCCACACTTAGTCTCAGGTTATGGTAACTCATGCACTTACCCCCTGTGTATCTGGCCTGAATGTTACTTGCAAGACCACAGGCTTTAGGGCACATGAAGGCGAGGTTTGTACTGCAGCACATTAGCACGTTTTCTGCAGGAAGACTGGGGGTTTCCATGGAAGTCAGGTGGAGACTGACTGAGCTATCTGTTGTATCTATATTTTCAATAATGCACCTACAAGCAGGAGAAGATCAGTGAGTTTCCTTTTGTAAATAGGCTGGCTCACACTAATACTATAGCCATTTAACATTATTAAATTATAACAATTCTGTTCAGGGTTGTATGTAAAATGTTCACTGCATAATTACTACTGTACTACAACTAGAGCAGATGCTTTGCTAAATTCAGTTACAACTTAATGCATTGAGTACATAATAAGTAATAACATTTTTTAAATTCAAGGGTTTTGTAGGTGGAACATACATTTCACTCAGACCTGGAGTGAGAGATGGAATGTAGCTATAGACAATGCAGACTATTTAACTAACCGGTTTCTCATAAAGAAGGTAAACTGAACAAAATATTAAACTGGACCTTTGTGAACCACAAACATTAAAACAACAGTCAGACAGAGAGGACCTACGTTTGAATGTATTCAGATCAGTCTTTTCTAGGGATGTAAAATCTCTTTTGTAAAAAAGAGATTTAAAAATTTTTTTTTTTTTAAAACCTTTATTTAACCAGATGGTCCCATTGAGATCATCGATCTCTTTTTCAAGGTAGACCTGTCCAACATGGCAACAAGTAGGTTACAACATGAACATAAAACATGAACATAAAACAACAGATAACACAAAAGGACATCGTATGTACAGGGCTACATTTACATACCTAGAGACATTGACAAGTACCAACAGTATATTTATATCTCGCCCTGTCAATAAGCCTCACCTTCTTGGCTGTCACCCATGGCCAAAGCATATCTCTCTGTCTCAGCAACATCAGTACCAAGCAAGATAGTTGTTTCCACAGCAGGGGATATTGTAAACGCCCAAACATCCCAGCTTCTACCTGGAAATGTGGACATGCTCATATTTATACTTAAAATACTACTATCCTACTAAAATGCTGTACGAATCAGATTTATTATTTAATAAAGAAAAAAAAAATTCATATTTTTTTCCTTTATTTTTCAATATCGCGATAAATATCGTATCGTGGACTTTTTATTGCGATATTATCGTAACGTGAGTTTTTGGTATCGTTACATCCCTAGTCTTTTCCCCACACTGTTGTGTTTCTTTCGGTAACTTGTGTATTTGGGCAGATGACTAACATGTTCCATTATGTCTGGCTATTTTTGTCACATGGCCCACATAGCACTGTTTCCCATAAGTGGAGGGTGTCTTGGTCTACCACACTTTCAAGTGCTTTTTCATCACACTCAAAAATATTTGAATACAATTTGATGGGAATGGAGGCAAATTATGATTTTGAATGAGTTAAAGTTGAACACATGTTACTAATTGAAACTTCTTGTGTTTTGTTTTTGCTCTTTTTCAGGATTCGATAGTTTGACTTAGCCTGTCCACGTCAAGGAGAACGTGTTTCTTGGGCTCTACACAAAGAGCCTGTAGCGCTTAGGTCCCGCATTAAGTATGATTCCTTGGTTGCGGCAGAGGTGAGAAAACATGGGGTGGAAATCTGAGGTGTCAAGACGAACGTGATGACAGTATGGTTGATGGTGGAGAAGCTCAAAATGGAAAAACGCCCATGCAGGGAGGAGAACATTGACTCAAGCGAGGCCCAGCATACCAGTGATGATTCCGAGGATGGAAGCAGCTCAGAAAGCGAATCCGAAGAGCAGCAACACCAGAGGGTCCAGGTGAGCAGGGGTAAGAAGAGGGAGCCCTTGGATGTTGCCAAACCCCATCGACAGCTCTGTCGCTCTCCATGCCTTGACCGGCCCAGTTTTTCCCAGAGTAGCACCGCGCAAGAGTGTCGTGAAGATGACTCCAGCGCGGGATCCGGGATCAAGCCCGCCAGCGAGAGAGAGTACCAGACTAAGATGGAATTCGCATTGAAGTTGGGCTATTCTGGAGAGCAGGTAGAGACAGTGCTCAACAAGCTGGGGTCTGCTGCACTTATCAACGACCTCCTTGCTGAGTTAGTAAGGCTTGGAAACAAAGTAGAACCTGAAATTCAACCTTGCAGCAGTACGGCCACATCAATATCCCGGCCCCCCTGTGTTAAAGAGACTGTTAGTCCAGAGGTGTCAATGGAAGATGACTCGTCGGACATCTTTGATAACCTCAGGCCCATCGTCATTGATGGCTCCAATGTGGCAATGAGGTAAAACACTGACAAACTCACAATCACATTTAGTTGGTCTTTTCTTCAAGCACATACACTCTGAAACATTTGCCTCAATGAATGACCATTTCTCAATGTAAAAGTAGTCCTTATACCACGCTGTTTTGTTTTCTAGCCATGGAAACAAGGAGGTGTTCTCTTGCCGTGGGATCCAACTCGCTGTTGAATGGTTCTTAGAGAAAGGACACAAAGATATCACTGTGTTTGTCCCCGCCTGGAGAAAGGAACAGTCAAGGCCAGATGCCCTCATCACAGGTAGTGAAGCTGTTTCTAAGGCAGTTGCTTTATTTAAGTTATTCTTAGATGTTGGAAACATAACCTTGTGGTGTGACCATAGTAAGAAAGGGGGTCTGGTACACTTCCCATAATGTTACATATTGAGAAAATTCCATAATATAACCTGCATTACAATCAAGATACATTTGAAAAACTTTTGGTTGTTTTCGATGGCGTTATCATGAACAACATTACAACTTGAAACTTTCTTCCAGATCAAGACATATTACGCAAGCTGGAAAAAGAGAAGATCCTGGTTTTCACTCCATCTCGGAGAGTTCAAGGCAGGAGAGTGGTGTGCTATGATGATCGCTTCATAGTGAAGCTGTCTTATGATTCTGATGGAATTATTGTGTCAAACGACAACTACAGAGACCTGCAAAATGAGAAACCAGAGTGGAAGAAGTTCATAGAAGAGCGTCTCCTAATGTACTCATTTGTCAATGACAAGTAAGAAACCGTCATTCATTGAGTCATGTATCTTGAGATGTTCTTGACATACCCACCCCCCCACTACCATACAAACATTCTTTATCTTTTAAAGTGAGTAGTACAAATTATAAACTTTACAAAGCAGCTGTGTGATAACATTTTCTAAATGACTACTTTGAATAGGTTCATGCCGCCTGATGATCCATTGGGAAGACATGGTCCAAGCTTAGAAAATTTTCTTCGCAAGCGTCCTGTTGTTCCAGAGCACAAAAAACAACCTTGCCCATATGGTAAGTCCCTTAAATGTTTTTTTTTTTTTTTTTTTAAATCAATGTCTGAATGCTGTTGCTTTTTTGTCTGTTTACTTTTCTTGACATGATCTACTCTTTCTTTTTCTTTTAAGGGAAAAAGTGCACATATGGACATAAGTGCAAGTACTATCATCCGGAGCGTGTCAACCAGCCACAGCGCTCAGTCGCTGATGAACTGCGGGCTTTTGCCAAATTGTCTGCGGTGAAGACAATGAGTGAGGGGGCTTTAGTTAAATGTGGTACTGGTCCGGCAACTGTTAAGGGGGATAGCATCTCTGAGGTCAAACGGGTGGCACCAAAACGTCAGTCTGACCCCAGTATTCGCTCTGTGGCCTGTGAACCCCCAGAGGCACTGTCCGTTGCTAGGAAGTCTGAGGCAAATTCAGTGCCTTCCCTTGTGTCTGCTCTCAGCGTGCCCACCATGCAGCCTGTTAAGAGCCACGCAGCTGGGGCCTTGAACACACGATCAGCCAGCAGCCCAGTGCCGGGTTCTTTGCAGTTTGCGCACAGTTCTCTCGAGCACATGTCCAGTGTACAGTACCCTCCTATTTTAGTTACTAATAGTCATGGCGCCTCTATAACTTACAATGACCAGTTTCCAAAGTATGACTCAGTTAGCGACCATGGATATTATTCACTGCACAGTGATTTTTCAACTATGAGCATGAGCAGCATGCATAACGTGGACAGTTTCTGTAGCATGGAGCACGAGCATGGCGTGTATCAGAGAAATCCCAGCCACTGCCCTGAGCCCTGCCTCAGCCATTCAAACAGTGACTCCTTCTCCTCTTATGGGGACATGTACCAGGGCTCTGTGGACAGTAGCTTAGAGGAGGGCATGAAGGGGCAGCAGCAGTCTCCTGCACCAGGTAGGATGCAAGCTTTCTCCCATGGGTTTCGTCATGAAGCGCTGACTAGAGTACAGAGTTATGGCCCTGAGGAACCCAAGCAGGGGCCCAGGAAGCTGCCTGGATCGCGTCTAGCACCACATATCCAGCACGTTGCGGTGGGAGCCAGGTCCAGCTGTCCTGGAGACTATCCCCTTACTCAGAATGTCCTCCCACCTCTGTCCTCGCAGCCCACAAGGTCTCTCGGTATGACCCGGATGGACAGCATATCGGACTCAAGGCTGTATGATAGCAACCCAATGAGACAGAGGCGACCTCCACTGTGCCGCGAGCAGCATGCGAGCTGGGACCCTCTGCCTTGCGGTAATGAGTCCTATGGATATCATTCATATCCTTTGAGTAACAGCCTGATGCCGTGTTGCGAGCGAGTGATGGTCCGCAGCATGCCAGACAAAATGGAACAAATCTGGAATTCGCCATGGGAGATGCCCTCTGCAGCTGAACACCAAGAGCGGTATGCCATCCCGGACCACCAGTATCAAACATATCGCAACCTTTGTAACATCTTTCCTGCTTATGTTGTCCACTCAGTCATGGAGAAAAACCCTCATTTGACAGATCCACAACAGCTTGCCGCCGTCATTGTCACAAAATTGAGGACATGCCATTAAGCAGGTAATCTTATTAAACATTCAGAAGTGATGTTAAAAGGGAAATACAGTTTTGAAATGCAAAGATAGGCACTTGTTAAATGTTACTTCATGTGCAACATCTGCCCTCAGGAGTTTTTTTTTTCTTTTCAAATGTTTCGGGTGAGAAATTAGATTTTACATCACTAAAATGACTTGGAAGTAAATAGCATAGAGAAAGTTTGTTTGATAAGTTTATCTTGTATTGTAAAATGTTTCACATTTGAAAACCTTTTATATGAAGTGGTGTGCAGTTGAAGATAACAACTTATTCGAAATTTGGTTCATAACACATTCATACTACCTGAGCAGGAGCTGCATAACAGCTTTTTACCAGATCAACAATTAACTGATCCTTTGTTCAGCATCATTCATTCTAGAAATAACATTTATAGAATAGTTTGCTAACATTTGGCAGGACTGTTAAATGTCTCTAAGATCAATTCTTGAAGTCTTGTCGTTGATTTGATATGTTAAATGAAAATAGTTTATGGAGCCCCAGTGTGTTCAGTATATAAAGTTATTGAAAAAAAAGGGAATAAATTGTTCATAGTAGCTTCACCTGCTACCCACCTTGCTGGCTAACTAGCTTGCAAGGATTTTGCTTTGATTATTACCCAGCAAGTAACGAGCCAGTGTTAACGCAGCAGCTAACGTTAGCCTGTTAATTCAGAGTTAGTTCAGCCCCTGTTCCAAAGAGACACAACTTTGTGAAGAGCATCTAGATTTCAAGTATTTCTCTCAGACAACAAAAGCCTACAGAATCAAGCTAACGCTGCTAACATTGACTATTTACTCTTTACTTGGGTTTTCAACCCAAGTAAAGTTGCTCAAAACCCAGCTAAAAACCCAGCCTAGCTAGTTAGGTGAGTAACATTGGAGCTAAAGAGATTTATTGTTTGCTGTTTTTACTTCAGCAGTCTAAAATCTAGTCTAAAAAGTGATACATTAGGCATTGTTGTTGTGTGGCATCAGGTGCTAACTGGCTAAGTTTGTTAGCAGTTGTTGAGCTTGCTATCTTGAGAGGGCTGTGACAACATCTGTTGTGAAAAATGTCTGCATGGACTTGCATGTCACTTTACTTGAAATACTGACTGGGTTAATATAATAGGAATTTCATTCCATAGTGACTGACTTTAATATTTTGTAATTTGTTCTGATATTTGGGTTAATTTACATATTTCACATAGTTTGTTTTATTCATACATTATTTTATTAAATTAATATGAATTGGAATTGGGGTTCCATAATTATAATTGCAAGCTGGTTTACCGTTATGATTTCAACCTAACCTTTACCGTAATCTCATAACCAATGTAGGCAACTGGTTAATACTTAACCTTGTCCTTATGCCAATGTGAACAAGTGATGGCAACGTATTAGAGATAGAAAGTAATAACTGAGAAACATCTCCTCCATTTGCCTTATTAAATCTCACATAAGAGGATGTCGACATGTGTACACAATGTAGCTTTTATGAAGATCTTGTTCAGGCCCTGTGAATGTGTTATGAAAGGCATCTAAAGTGTTCTGGTGCAGTGGAACTATAAATATCCTTGCTTAGGTCTGCCTCTGCTGTAAATAATTCTTGTGACTTTTTTGTGAATTTATTTTGAAGCTAAGTAAGAGGGAGGTAGTTGCATACCTCACAGCATGAACTATGACATTTAATGGCCTTATATCTGAATGACCTCACGCTTTAGTCATTGTCTGATTGGTTTCAATGAAAGTCTTAGTCATTGAAACCTCCTATTTTCAAATGTAAAGCACTATCTCAGTATCTAAAGAGATATATTTTCTCAGCCTCACCTAACAAAGCTACTATTTTGGTAGAATTTGACAGTGCACACAGCAAGCCAAAAACTAGATTTGACTTGTATACATGTGCACATATATGTACATATTATCACACAAAAGCCATTATTTCAAAGTCATTTATAAGCTGCTAAATAATGCCAAAAAAAGATAGAATTTATATAGTGTCAGTATTCTACATAACGTTACATTATTTTGGTTCACAGAATTGATTGGATGAAGGTATAAACTAACATCTGTGTTTGGATAATTGACTACTGTGTGCTGTATAGTTACCTTTGAGATTTAATTGGATTCTACATCCAAGATTTTCCTATTTATATATTTGTCAAATTTGTTGTGCTTATTCTTTTCAATGTTAAAATATTCAAAGTATCTTTGTTTCAAACAGTAGCTCTAATGGACTTCTTTAAGTTGTCGGTGGAGCAGTGTGTTTAAATGCCGGAGCAGGTGAATTTAGTTTCAAATACTACTTTTACATGCACTTAAGCAGTCTGATGATTTCTGATGCATACTTAAGAAAAAATAAGCCTTTATCAATTTTAATAGTTAAGAGAAACCTGGTTAATCAAGCAAGATTACTGATGGGATTTGGCCATTATTACACTTTATAAAGAATTGTATTTTGTGTGTACTAATGTGCCCAGGAGAGGGAAAGTATTGGTAATTAGCAGGATTAGGCAATATTGCTAATTGTGCACATTAATCATAGCATTTATAGTAATTGTATCCAAAATCCAATCTATGACAAACACATTTATTTCCATATTCTCAATGTGAGTGGTTAAGTTTAATAATGTGCTTTGTCTGTTGTCCTTAATACTGTCAGTTGAAATGCTCCAATTGAAAACAAATATCAGTGGCAGTGTCATTGTTTATTTTCATAGAAATCAGACAGCAGTGCATCTAAATAAGTTCTGAAATGTTAATGCCTTAACGTGGTTTCTTAAGTGCATGTAAACATAGTGAAACTTTGAGAAATACTTTCACTGGGCTGTGGTGTGACTTACACAGGGACACGTCGTAGAAATGTACTATTAGAAATGGAAAAAGTGTTTACTATCGCATTTGAAATGTTTGCTTCAATGATTGAATCTTAACCTGGTTTCATGTTTGCCAGATAAAATGATAAGAATGTGGCAGATATAGTTAAATATTGGACTCATGTTGTTATATCGTGTAGAGTATGAAGTTTCGAGAATTGTATAAAAAATGCTAGAAAGCATGTTGAAGATAACGTTTATTGTATGTCTTTTTACGGGAGGCTCAAATGCTGCAACCCAGACGTACTGCACGCATACATGCAGCCAGTCTCCAAGGATCCTGGAAGGGTTCGGCTGTGCCTTGCACATTGCTCTCAGGATGCTTTACATTTTCTAGTTTTCGGTCTTTCCCTGCCAAAATAATAGTGGTGACTGGCCTACTCTGATCCAGTACTGATATATTTTGTGAACGTTCTACATGTAACATGTAGAACCTTAAAAGCTAGTTATTTACAGTTCGAACGTAGAGATGGCATTGCAAAACTTTGTACTTTTTGTGTATATCCTTGTTGTGCACCTTGAGATGTAGAGAATTGGGCCAATAGGATGGCTTTACGTGATGCAGATTTAGTCAGAAGAAGTAATGTTGGTGTCCGTAAGGGTGCCCATGCAGCCAAAAAAAGGAACAGCAATGGGTGTTTGATTTGCCCATATTTTATTTCAAATACGCTGTTTGTCAGGAGTTTGTTGAGCCAGTGATCTTGAGGAAACTTTACATTTTATCCACGAGTGGGAGCCTAAGGATTCAAATCGTGGCATTATGTCATTGGGTCAAACCGACCACTTTCATTCACCAGAACTAAGGCTGAGCACATTCATGCTCCCAAGAGGATAAACCCCTCTAATGTTAATGATCTTTCCGTGTTTGTAACATGTAAAGCCAGCCCTATCGGCAAGATCGTGCTGTTACTCCATTTAAAGGGAAATGCCACTTCATTTCAGGATTCAGGTATGATTCCTCAAGGCCTACTATTGGATGGCGTGACTGAACTTCACAAATGTACTGTTTTATTAGCTACATCATTAAAACAGAGGGAAGTGATGTTGAGCTCAAACACAAGATGGGCTCCCATTTGTATTCAATGGAGCAGCATCAGACTATGTTTCTATGACATCACAAACCTGTCCTTTTTGATTTAGGAAATATCTATGCTTACGAGGAAAAATTGCCTGATAATTTTGCAAAACTGAGTGGTATTACTCTTTAACAGGCCTAACTATGTAAGCCTGACTTTTTTTTCATCGGTGGTGCTTAAAAAAAATCTTTATAATGTTTAGGTACAACTGCGGTTTATGAACAGATATAAAGAAGAAAAAAAAACATTTGAATGTGTTTTGCCCAAATGAGTCTGGGCTTTGCTGACTTTGTTTTTTCATGAAAAGAGACGAGGCCACCTAAGGCCGGCTGTCTGTTCATGAGAAGGTGAAACAAACTGCCTAAATGTTTCTTCATGTGAAACAATCAGATTGCAAGGCTGCTGTCAAGGTTGTTTCTGGCATTTGGCTAAAAGTTTGCGTGCCGTCCCTTTCCCTCGAGATAGTTTAAGGTCATAGATTTAAAAAAACAAACATCAGTGGAAAACGACTGACGTACTAGTAGAATGCTGTCACTGGTGAAAGAAAGAACTCTTAAACAAAACCGCAACGTGGCCGATTTAAAAAAACTGATTTTAATTTGGTATTGGATTATGTTTCATGTGATGGTGAAATTGTTTACTGGAAAAGTCCATTGCTCCAATGATGCTTTGATGTGTTTAGGAATCTACATTACAGTCAGCCACAGCACAAATCGTACACAATGAAAACAGCCAGGGGTTAATTGAGTGATGTTCACTGACATCTACAGAAGTTTATGGCGTAGTAATTACTTGGTTGTGATTTAGTGCCCATGACAAGATGTCTAATGAATATGAACTTGGATACATTTAGTTGAATTGGCCTTTAAACCTGATTACTTTATGTTTTCATAAAGACCCAAGCACATGATAGAATTTTAACAGCCAATTTTGTTCTCAAGCATGAGTGTTAATATTTCTGGCACTGTGCCACATCGCCTGCACTTCTGTCATTAGATGAAATGGGCAGTGTGGGCATGATACGTATTGGAGGAATGTCAAATACAAAGCCAAGTGGCTGTTAAATGATTGGTTGCTTTAATACTAAAGGTTTAGATTACTAAAAAAAATAGTTTAATATATTATAATTACCATAGTTATAATGCATTATATTGAGATCAGATATGATACACTACAAATTCATTTATTTGTTTACTGGGTCATAACAATTTGACACAAGTTTAAGGTAAAAAAAACAGAAGTTAAATTAATAACTTTAATTAAACAATGCTATAAGCACATAATACCACATTACAAGTATGTTTATTGTTGCATTATAGACATGAGCTACATAGAAAAGGTTATATATTTCTTCTCTTTTTTTTATTAGAAATATCTCAACGTTGTCCCTCTCCCTAACACACTTCTGTTTTCACTGGACAATAGACAATTTCCAATCTAAAAATAAACTCTTTCAATGTACTTTAAAGACATTCAATGTGCCAGTCGAGTATTTCAATGCTTTGTTGAAAGGTCACCCTAAAGGCCAGAATGGTTTCCCCCACCCTCCCTTTGAAAGTGCCGCAAACAACTAAGCCAAAAATGTCTAGAATTGACTTTTGCTTGTTGATACAAATTGTATCTATACCTTGAATGTAACAAAATATATGTATAATATGAAAATAATTGTATTTAATGGGGGGGAAAAAACTCAATGCCATAATGTTTGTGACACTGTGTGTCACTGGGAGTAGCCCATTGGTATGTACTAACTCTTACTGGGTACAGTAGTTGACTTACAGGGACATTGACGTGCCACATACCAGTGCACAGATGCCCTGTGTGTGGCAGTAAGCATCATGTCCTCACTGTACATAGTACACATAGTGTGTGTGTGTGTGTGTGTATATATATATATATATATATATATATATATATATATATATATATAT
>CALSBZ010046872.1:278791-311282 GCA_943591055.1 Gobionotothen gibberifrons | reverse complement strand
ATATATATATATATATATATATATATATATATATATATATATATATAAAGCGATCTGTAACAGTTACTTCAGTTGTTAATGAGATAATTTCTGTGTTGTAACCTGGTTAAGTGCATCTATTTCCTCTGACTTGACATGTACGCTGTACACTATATGAATGGTAATCTCAATATTTTTGAATATATTTTGCCTAATAAAACATGCCAACGTTATTTTTTTGGTGGCTTTGTCAAATATAGTTTCTTGTGATTCAACACAGGGGTTGTCATGCAATGAATTCTATATTTCAATGGACAACATATTTTCCAAACAATGTTTAAATTGCCAAATTGAATTGAGCATTTTTCAGAAATGGTCATATACTTAACTCTGTCTGACAGTTGTCTTAATGACTAACTGTATGTAGATCAGGCAGAGGTGTGTTGAATTGTGATTTGGTTTACTATTGGTTTATTATTTAACAATCGTAATTGCATACATTTGGTCGTCCAGTATGTTTGTTTGAAATGAACAGTAGCGAGAATTACACTGGTTCTAATTTCCTGATGTTGATGTAATATTAATTGGTCCCTTAATTGCTGAGATTAAGACCAAAGTGATGTTTGATGTTCACACTGGCAATTACTTAAACACACACACAAAAACAGTTGTGGTCAGATAATGTGGACGTCTTGTTCCACTACTATATATTTAAATTATTATCGTTGGTGTACAGACAAGAAGAGGTAAATATATTTGAACATGACTGTACATATACAGTATACAGCATAATACTCAGGTTCAGTCACAGAAACATTTGAAAACGTACTTGGCTGCTTTCTAATATTGAGAAATGCAGCGGTCACATGTCTCCTGTTCGAGTCGACCAATGTGTCTGCGATGTAAAAAAGGGAAATTGTAAGCAAGTTTTTGTGTTGTGATGATCTGCAGTATTGTAATCCACTCTGAAGGATAGCATTGCTTTCATAGCTCAAAATATACAAAAATAGACTATTTGGGTCTGTAGGCTCAAACAAAATGTAAGTCTTAATGACAAAATGTGTTTCTCTCCATAAATAAAGGAAAAAGTTCAATTCAAACTGTGTTTTATTGTTTTTAATGTGACAGAAAAGAGGCTGGCCAAGATAACAAAAACACAACTATGGAAGGTTTCTAAGGAGGCAACTGAAGTTATTCATGTGAATAAAATGTCATAGCAAATTGTGACCATTGAGGTAAAGAAGTGTAAAATATTTCAGAATGCTTTCTGATCAATATTTACGTCTTTTGTCCACAATAAGTTGATGATGGTGAATTTTAATTGTGGGGTAATTCTCAATATCCTCACACGTATAGAAGTGAAAATATAGCCTGATTTATATAGAAATATCTGAGAAAAAAAAAAGTCCGGTGCCTTGAAAAAAAAGGTTCACTTTTGAGCACATTTCCATGGTAACCATGAAAGTATTGTGAAGTCATTATTTTGTCCAGCATAACTTGACAATTGTTCTCATCACTAATTACTTTAAATATATCCTTCAAGAACAGACATAAGTGAGATGAATCCTCTTCATTCATTCTGAACATAACTTTTTAGCCATGACAGCTCGATAGATGGCTAAAAATGGTATTTCATTCATAACATGTCCCATTGTCTGTTAGAGGAAGCTACATCCAGTATATAACATGTGGCCAAAAACAGACAATCTTATTGTTATCTAAAAGTCTCTAAGGTTTGGTATAGCAAAGCCTGGTTGAATTAAAAGGAACCTGAAGCCCTATTTTGCTTTTTGGGTTTCCCCTCTCCTGTAGTGTGTTATACAGGTAAACGTTTGTGCATGTAAGTGGTCTGCAAAGGCTCAAATCCCTGTGTTCCCTCCAGAGGGACTCCTTTGTTTACTTTTGAACATAGTGACATCACTAGGTGACTATAGACTATTGGTTAGCGCTACAACACATTGTACGTGATACGCTAGGGCAGTACATCTCTAAGCGGTTGACCAATCACAACAGAGCCGGGCAATTACCCAATCAAAGCAGACTTAGCACTTTGCCCTTTTTCTGTGGACATATGTTGAATATGAATATATATATATATATCAATGATATCCTAAAAA
Source organism: Gobionotothen gibberifrons (assembly GCA_943591055.1). NCBI lineage: Eukaryota > Metazoa > Chordata > Actinopteri > Perciformes > Nototheniidae > Gobionotothen > Gobionotothen gibberifrons. The sequence goes on along the minus strand of CALSBZ010046872.1, from coordinate 309,186 downwards.
ATATTTGTGGTACCTTTTGAAACCATCTCAAGTCTTATGAAACTTTATTTTATTGCACATCTGCAATTCCTTCAACCCCTCTGTGTGTAATTAAACAGCACATGCACACTATCTGCTGGATACAGGGTGTAATGGCTCGACAGGGTATGTATCATTAACACACAGATACACATGTACTGTCATGTTTAAATTCATGATTTCACATTCATTCCATTTACAAAAGGACACTAAAACTGCGTAACTACCACAATAAAAAAGAGGATACAGCAGCTGGGACATCCAACAAAGACAATTAAAGCAGTTACATCTGTTGTGAAGTGAATTATTGAGTTCAGGAGGTGATCTGTACTGCAGCATATTGTACCATCAGTATAAAACACCAATTGTATCTCTTTGGCCAGCTGTGGGGTTTTGACAGATAAGGCGCAGGTCTGGTCAGCATCAACCTTGGTTTCAGAGAAGGAGAGCTTCACAGCGTGGTGCCTCTGATTGGGCGTCAGCGAGCAGCTTACTCAGTGAGGTGAGACTGTGGGAGGTCATCCTGCCCTGGGAGTGGAGGGGTGACTCAACATGCTAACGCAGTGACGTCCGTGCTCTCTCTGGGAGGACCAAAGCACCAGCCGTCTCCTAGGATTCCTTCATGTAGCCTCATTCATCATTTTTATCATCAACTGTATGCAAGAGGGAATTTGCTAAGACTTTCTGTTACGCCTGTGCCTATAATGCATAATGATTTGCTTGCGGCACTATAATTATAGTTAAAAGTGGTCATACATGTTCATAATGCTTTATAACAATGATCATTATGAATCATTTTATAATGACATGGTGGATCAAAATATTTCATTACTGCTGGTCACTTATAGGGGTCACAGTGAATTAGAATTTAGAAAATTGTAATGGCATTATTTGTTACTCTAAGTGGTCAATGTTTGATTTAAAAAAAAAAATGTATATATACAACTATGTTGTTTTAGACAAATGTATGTTTTCTTTTACTTCTCTAAAAGAAAGCATGTTTTAATATAATTAATTTAACAGTGGTTATAAACAATTATAAAATGATTATCATGTATAACAACTATGAGCATTATAATAGAATAATCTTGAACACAGTGTCAGTGAGTAACACATTTTCTGATCTTGTAAGTCTTCATAAAATGCTTTGTTATGATATATATCGCTATAAAGTATTATGCATATTTATAAGTGCCTAACTATAATTATACAGTGGTTGGTGTATTTAATATGTAATCCTACAGTTGTATACAAATTATCAATTACAATAATACTTTTATATTTTCTATCATATATTTTGATAATAATTGAAATACTCAGAATGCAATTCACACCACTACAATTCACACCAATTTCATTAATTGGGAACCATAAATAAAAAATATTTGTTGAGCCTGTAGTAAAAGATATACAAATGCTGGACAGGCACATTAAGCTTGACTGAAGAGACATTTTCATTTCAATCTTTATTTCGAACAGATAAAAAAAAAAAATTGTTTGTGAAAAACAGAATACTGTATTGTTAGAATACAGTATTTATCAATATTCATAATATTTATATATTCAACAACAAATATTCATAATAATATTTATATATTCAACAAAAAATTGTCATAATCTATATATATTCAACAAAAAATGGTCATAATAATGAATATATATTCAACACAAAATAGTCATAATATTTATATATTCAACACAAATATTTATAATAATAATAATAATAATACATCATATGTGTCCGAAAGGGAGCAGGAGGAAGAAAATGCTTATTAATTCCCACCCCTTACTTACTGCTGATCAATGATTATCCTTTAAATCATTTCTGCAAGTTATTCCTACTTACATATTTACATTTATACATACATTTACAATCATTTATCATCTTCAATCACCTTTCTTCATTCTCATAGTTTTCCAAAAAAGTGTTTCTGTACATCCTTTTAAACTGAATGATATGTGTGCTTTGTTTGAACTCCTGTCACCCCACAGCTTGTTATGCACATACTTCTCAGAGTTGTTCTGACCTTGAGTTGTATCAAATGTAGATTTCCTCTCAAGTTATACCCACCCTCTCTGTCTATGAACAATGTTTGTAATTTCCTAGGAAGTAGATAATTTCTTGCTCTGTACATGATTTGTGCAGTTTTAAATGTAACCAGATCCGTAAACTTCAGTGTGTGTGACTTCAAGAATAATGAATTAGTGTGTTAAAGATATCCAACATTATTGATTATTCATTCTTATAGCCCTTTTTTGTAATGTGCATAACGGCTAGGTTGGTTTTGTAAGTGTTTCCCCAAATCTCCACACAGTAGCTCAGATATGGCAACATGAGTGTATCACACAGAGTATATAATGATTTGTAATCCAAAATGTGTCTTGATTTCCCCAATATTGCGATAGTCTTAGCCAGTTTTGCTTTTACATGAGTGATATGAGGTTTCCAGCTCATTTTGTGGTCTAAAACCACACCAAGGAACTTATTTACATATACTCTTTCTATGTTTTTGTTGTCTAGTATTAATTGCACCTGAGGATTTGTTTTATGTTTTCCAAATAGCATAATCTTTGTTTTGTTTATTTGAATGATAATTAGTTCTTATCAAACCAATGTTTTACTTTAATCATTTCTGCTGTTATTACCTCCATTAGCTGTTTCAAATTGTCACCAGAACAAAAAATATTAGTATCATCTGCAAATAAAATACATTTCAATATATTTGATACTCTACATTAATTAAATACCTTGATGACTTGGAGAGGTGTAGCAAATAAGCACTAAAAAAGAGAAGCTGACGAAATCACAGGTTAGGACATCATCATCAGCTAGGGGCCGCTGTGGAGGAAAAGGTCATTATGAAGTGATTTCAGCTCTGACCACAAACTCTTAATCTGGTCCCTAAACATATCATGATGTTGCATTACACACACGTTTTTTTTTAAGAAGACACATTTCAGTTAACATAGCTCTGTGAATAAGTGTTGATGAGTCAACATGCACACCAAAAGACGTCTGATGAATTAGTCTGGAATCTCTGCTACGGGTAGAGAAACATGTTGTGGCACAGTTCAGCCCGACTGGACCTCTCACTTAATGAAGTGTTTTCTTTCCTGATGGGAGTGGAGTTACAGGAAGAAAGCGGTGTATCCCTCTACAGAGCACAGGTGGTGACGGTTTGATAACCACAAAAAACTGCTTTACATTCCATACATTTCATTTCATTTGACTGACGCTTTTATCCAAAGCGACTTATAATAAGTCGTGCAACATTCGTAAAGGTTCAAACTCCGAACGACAAAGGAAGTACAGATAAATGCACTTCAAGCATGTCATACCGTTTTATGTGCTGGTGAATTAGTTTCAAGGCCTAAATTAACTTTTTATAATTCCTTTTTTTTGTTTTTATTTTATTTCACTTTCACCCCGGTCATCAGATCTTAGCTCAGCTTCTGGGTGTTCTGAAGAGGTGCCTGAATGTTTTTCCCCTCTCATTCATTACAACAAAAATAATAATGTCTGTGGTAACGATGATTTTCTTGTATTTCATTATGTTGTTTCTTCACAGAGAGCCTGTACATCTGTTATAAATGTAATTTACAGCTTTAATACTTATTAAGACTGTAGGAATTAGTACAAAAAAACTCAAAATGTATCAGCAATAACATATTTTTACGTTTTATTGTCAAACATGAAATATATCCATTACTACCACATTTGTGAATTTGGAAGTTGGACTTTCTGCAATAATCCAAAATTCAATGTAAAAATCCCCTCTGCTTTTAGAGGGATCAAGGTTTATGCTCACTTCTTTGTTGACCTACATAAAACACGCTATCTCCAACTGAATACTTGTATTATAACAGGTAGATATAACAGGCTCCCACTGTGAATGTGTGACATAACTTGGTTCTTGTCATTGATATTTTTAGTACTTCAATTTAGCTCTTGACATTTCACTTATCTTTGTGGTCGGCGCTCAGATAATTTGGTGTCTTTGTGGTTCTGTTAGGTGTTTCTGCCTCAAACAATAGTGTGACCTCTTGTACTGTATGACTCTCGGTCAACTTAATAACCCAACTTTGAAGTAAAATTGTGAAGTTCCCTCAGTATGTATACGTCATATCAAACGCACTCTTTTTGCTTAAAAGTAACAACAACAAAAAAGGATGCTGAAGTAACTGCAGATATGGATTAAACCTTTTTTACCTGGATGCAGGTGTTGTATGTCTATGTGGCCTCCATTTGTGACCATAGGCCCGAACTGCTCACTTCATTTACTTTCTTTAAGTGCAAAACAGTAAGAGAATACAGATCAGATGAGAAGGTACATTCAGGCTGGAGCCACACGAGAACGGTAACGCAAACTAACCAAAATCGTTATCAAAAAAGTATTCCGTCCACACCATAGACTGTATATAAATGGACGTAGTGTCCGTGACGTCACCCATAGGATTCTGCAGAGTTGCAGAGAAGCCCTTAGTAGGCGGAGTCGGCCACTAACGTCTCAACAGTCACGTCAGAGTCTAACTCCCGCCTGCTCCAGCCTGATCCCAATAATGGAAAAGAGGCGGAGCCGAGGCGGGACCTGCTGCCACCGAGCTGGAAGTGACAGAGCTAGCTCAAGCTAAGAAGCTAAGTTAACATGAAATACATGCATACCAAGTTACTGCGTGGCACTTTGGTTTTGATAAAACCGTGTAGTTCCACTATATAAACGTTACATTCATAATCAAACAAGGCAATCTTTTGTTATTCTTAATGCTTGTCATTCACACGTTAATAAAATAAAAAAAGTACCGATACATAGCAGAACAATTGTGGCGATGTTCAGCTTAATAAGCCTTGTTCAACATAATTTATTTATCTAATACTACAGCGGGCTGCAGGCGAACCAAGTCCGCGTTTCGCTGCATTCCTTGATCTCCAGTTATAACGCCGGACTCCACCGCCCGGAGCTAACGGAACCGCAGGGGGCTCTGTTGGCTCCGGCGGCCACCACTGGGATAATAGTGTCCTCTTTTAACATTTGCTCCCGTTTAGCATTATGGGTGTCATAGCCATAGACTATAAAAGTCTTACCCAAGGCTGAATCATAAACTAAACTAAACTGTATATGTATAGAGTATATACATGTATAAAGGGTTACGTCCTTAGCTGGCTAATAAGCTACATAACAAGCTAAGCTAACACGCACACAAACACCAGCTAACTGGGTTAACATGTATAATATTATCATTTTAGACTTCTTGGAAGTTCTGTTATTACATTCAACCGCACAGCACGACATTTTAATTGTGTTGTATTTGTAACAACATTCCCTAAAAGGCACAATCACCACGAACACGGCTAAAGGGTCAAGCACAGTAACTACAACTAGCTAACGTTGTAGCCTAGCAGAGTGGACAAGTTGCTGTTAGCTGACAGTGAGGCACGTACCTGTCCATCAAAGTGACCACGCCCTAATTTATGCAAAAACGTTAAGACCTAATATAAATAAAACGGTCGCGTTATAAAACAATTCACTCAACAATTAATAATCATTAAGGTGGAATCTAACTATATCCTGAATAATTTTTATTGCATCCAGGGGTAGAAACATGTTTATTTCTGCTGTGAAGTTGGGCATTTTAACATGGGGGTCTATGGAAATGCATCCTTTCTGCAGTCATCGCCTATCGGCCAATAGATGAACTGCAGTTTGTGGCACTTCCTTATTGGCCTCCCGGCTCTGCCCCAGAGTTTGCCACTTGGTCGGACAGAAACGTGTCCTTCAAGACTGTATATATAAAGATCCTTCCACACGAGACCGCTCGACCCGCTGGAGACGCTGTAGTACATATGCCGGGTCTGTAAGTGGCGCTGTACTTCCGCCTGCTGGAGGCACCTGCTGGGTGCACTGTCCTGCGAGATACCGGGACCTGGCTCGAAACACTCGGAAAACCGTTGTTGTTGTTGGCAAAACACATCAGCAATGACGCGGGTGACACGGGGGTGAGCAGGAGAGGTGGGGAGAGGCGGAGCTATTGCGTCATCGTTATCAGAAAATGATTGTATACGGCATAGACACGGAGTCGTTTGGCCCCCCAGAGCGTTTCGGCCGCAGATTTACCCACCTTGGGACCCGTTATCGTTACCGTTATCGTTACCGTTATCGTTACCGTTATCGTTATCGTTACGGATCCGGACCGAACTGCAAATCAATCCGGACCGAACCCTGTGTCCCATTATAAAAACATTTTAAAAAAGATTATAAAAATAAATTGTTCTGATTCTGATGTCAATTAAAGTGGACCTATTATGCTATATTGGAAAAATATATTGTAGGGCCATACAAAACATGTCTTTGAAGTTTTTTGCTTAAAATACCAAACAGTTTACCCATTGTAGCCATGCCTCATACTGCCACCCCTCTTTTGCAGCCCTGTTAGAGAAACGCGGATTTTGGGTCCTTAGCTTGAAAAAAAAAAAAGGGACGGAGCTAATGATCAGAATTATACCGGAGAAAAAGTTAAATTCTGCTGTGATAAAACGCCATCCTGTTCTAAACCACATCAAGGATTATTTCTGAAACAGTATGGAGCTCAAATGCTTTTTCTCTTGCGGGTTTATCACAAGGTGAGTTCCTTTTTTTATTTCCTGCTTTTTAAACACATGTGCTCTTCAGTACAGGTTAGCTCTGAGTGTTAGCGAGGCTTGCTAATGTAAACAAAGACGAGATTAGGTCCAAAACACGTCAGGCATTGTTTCTGATAGCAATTGGAGTGGAGCAATCTGCTCGTTGTACAGCCGTTTTTAAAAGATTTGGGTACGGAGGAAAAGAGAGAGCGTTTTATTTTCTGACGCTGCGTGAGTTCCCCGACGCACCGGGACTTTACTGGCATTGATCCGGACCATTGTCCTTGTATACAATTCACAAGTGGACCTTTAACAAAATAATTCGAGTACCCCTGGTCTATATCCCTTTCATGCATGAATTATGAAAGCCTCAGTCAGGATTTTTTTACCAAGTGTTATTATTGCTCTTGGGGCATGAAAAACAAGATTTGAACTTTTTTTTTTTTATCTATTTTTTTCAAAGAGATTTGTATATGTCCACTCAGGTGGACAGTATGCGTTCAGGGTTTGAACTGAAGAGATGTACATTTTGAAAAAATGATAAATAAAGATGTGCAAACTTAAAATTACATTATAATAACATAAGTATATTGATTTACGGCCCAACAAGATATTGCAGATGAAGTATTTTCAAGAATAACCAGGGCCAGGGGCCAATTTCAGGCCCCACGCACAGTTATTTGATGAGTGCTAGTGGAGCCTCGCAGCGGCAAAACCGTGCCGCGCCACCCTAATTGCGCAACATAAGCGCATATGGTGCGCCTCCGATGAGGCCCCCCTCCGCAAGGTGTGGCCCCCTCCACAAGGTGAGGCCCCACACAGTCTGCATGATCTGCCTGTAGGGAGGGACGGCCCTGGGAACAACAGCAGCAGTACCAGTATGAATTGTAGTTGAAATATAGCCAGTGATGCATGCCGTCCACTGTAGTGGACAGGTGGTTAATCATGATTTCCTGCAAACATAAAATCAATACTTTGATCATTTATGAATTATATGATTCCTTAGTTGTTACTTGATGTCACCACATTTTTTATACCTGCAGGGGACGCTTTCCATAAAAGGATTGGCAAGATATAGATGGGTGACTTGGTCCATGTGGCTTTCTGTCGTCCATCTTGGTTTAGAGACATGTATCATGCACTTACACTGACTTGGCACTGAGTGGCAGTGTATGGGATGATGCAATAGGGTCCTATGTAGTGGCTGAAAAAAATGCATTTACAAGAAAACACCTTTTGAATAGCTGTCCACTGTAGTGACCTCTATGCGGATACGACCGTTACCGTTCTCGTGTGGCTCCAGCCTTAGTCAACCACACAATGTGAATAAAGATCTCTTAAAATAAAAATATTGACTAGAAAAACACATGTGTTCCACTCTTTCAGTAACATTTGTATTCTATGCTAGCATAGGTAGTTCATCCCAAATACGAAATACGAAGGTCCTACAATAGTCTTTTACAAGTGAAAGTCCTGAATTCCAAGTGTTTCTTTAGTAGAATTAAGTACTATCAGTAAAGAAGGCTACTTAATGTATCAAAAGTAAAAGTAGAATGCATTTACCTTGTTTTTCTGTCCTGTATAATACACTTAAAGGAGCAGTAGGTAAGTTTGAGAAACCAGCACAGCACAAAAATTCCAAAGTACACAACCGAAAAGAATCCGCCCCTTCCTTCAGACTTCCTACAGAGCACCTCCTCCAACACACATGAACGCGCACAAGATCATGATAATGAATGTAAAACAAATGTATAACACAGTTATTGTCAGTGCTTATATTTTTGAAGCTAGCATGTTTGTTTTGTGAAAATGTATTACAAATGTTACGTCAGCTAGAGCAGGCTGCCGGTAACGTTACATATCAGCTCGGTGTGCTCCACAAATAGTCGCCATAGTTGAAAAGCAACTCCGATATTGACTCTGGTTTGACTTCTCCTAGTTTCCACTTTATTTTTCTTCATAATTTGCTCCATTACAGTTTTTCTTTTGCGACCGGTAGACGATGTCTCCCGGTCTGCAGAGTGCTGCTGCTCCCGAGCTGCTGCTGCAGTGCCGAGTGAGCAACAGCTGCCGGGAAACACGCCCAATGACGGCCCGCGCAATGACTGCACGAGTGTGTGTGTGTGTGTGTGTGTGCACGAGATTGAAGGCTGACAGACAGGTCGGCCAACCAGTTATTTTAGCCGGCCCGGGTAAAATAATTGGTCGTAGTTTTTACAGTATTACGGCTTCCACAGATGAAATATTTGTATGGATTTTTTTTCAAAGCACTTAGAATATGCATTGCTATCAGGATATTAAGAGCATTCCATGGAATATAACAAAAAGTGTATCTCGAGCCGGTTTCTCAAACTTACCTACCCCTCCTTTAAGTAATATTTCATTGGTACTTCCTTTCTGTTGTATTTATTGGCATTTGATATTCTGGTGTTTGATAAATTAATACATCTAAATATCAAGTTACATTTCTTTTATATTGTGATGCTTAGTTCAGTTTTTATTTTTTACTGTTCAATTCAATTCTTCATGCTTTAAAAACTACCATAATTGCTAAGTGGTCCAAAAAATATTATTGGTTTAAAATAAGTAAGATATATGAAACACAGGCACATTACAATGAAAAAATTATAGCATATTATATAAATGACTTTAAGAGTAAAGAAAACGTGTTTAGAAGTAAAGGTAATTTGTAATTGTAATGGAATACATTGTATGTAGTGAAAGAAAGAAGTTTTTTTCGCTGCAGTATTTTTATTTTTGTATTTTTCCTTTATTCAAACAATATATAGCCTACGCACAAAACATTGACATCAGGAGTTCACAGGTACATATACAGAATACAAAAATATACAAAGAAATACATATAAAGAAAATAGTGATAAAAACAAAAGGTTACATTACGAGTAAAATATTCATCAAATACACATTTGGTTTTTGATTCCCTTCTTTTTTTAAATATATATACTGGTGCCATATTCATCATCATCACCATCATCATCGTTGTACTTCTAAGTAGCCTACTGAATGTGCAAAATTTGGTTTAGTCAGTCTATTTCTTCTTGTGAATGTGACATTTGAATTAAAAAAAGAAAACAATACTTGTATCAAATCCATCACCTTTAAAGTGTATACAAATGTCCTCCTAACTACAATTCTATCGTCTTTTTAGAAATACTTTTTGTCTGCAGTAGAGGCAGCACTGCAGCCATGATGATGCGGCTGCTGAGGCGGAGTCAGCCGGCCTGAAGCCTCTCTTTCTGTCTGGCTGGCCGCTGTCCTGTCATCGGCCTGGGTGTGGTCTTGCAGTCTGGGGTACCGTTAGCAGGAAATCAAGCTCCAGTCCATTTCACTTTAAGGCTAAACAAAGAAAAAAAGACTCATACGCCAGTAAGGTTGAAAATAGTCCCTCGTTGTAAAGCTAGAAGTAACGATTGTGTCCTCGCGACCGGAAGGCGTTAGATTGGCGCCGTTGTTCTGATGGGAAAAAGTTTTCCGCTGCTCGTCTGATTTATTAACTTTTTTATCAAACGTGAACCGGACGTAGAAGAAAGGAAAGATGCCGAAGACGGTAAGAATGAAAACTGCTATAACCTATCATGTGAAAACTGCCGTATTTGTTCTGTTTCTGTCTCCATTATCGCAAGAAAAAGAGAGCTGTGACTCATTGTTTGACACTAATAGGCTATTTAATATAGTGTATTAGCCTTCAAATAAGCCTAATTGTATTTCTGTTTCATATTAGAGCATTTTAGCACCCTTTACATCCCTTCAGACTCACCCGAGGAATAACGGGGTACTTTCCGTTATGTGTGTGCCCGTGCGCGCTCCCGCCTGTTTGTTCATTAAAATGTAGCGCCTTTAATCACAGAATTCATTCAGACTTTTGGGCTCAATGCGACACGTTGTAACGTTACTATAAGCTTCTTTACACAAATATAGAGACCGACATTTCATTTAGAGAATCGGCTTTGAGCGGAAGCCGCTGTGTGGCCTGCAGTAGCAAACTAGCTAGGCCTCCTTTTCAGTACAAGGAGGGATTTGAACTGTCATTCACGCCAGCTGTGCTGCCCAAACGTGGAGCAAATGGAGGCAAACTTACAACAGGGAGGGGGCAAAAGGGGAGCCTCTAAGAACTAGTATGCCTTTATGGTACTATTAGGAGTAACGTTTCTCTGTCCTGTGATACTAAATGAAGAAGCACCCATAGATGTATAGATTTTTTTTCTGGTGTATCTTTGAACAAAGAGAAGGATGGCCGCACACAGTGATGTCTCTTTGTTTAATTCAAACAGCATCAGAACAGGAAAAGCCCAATGTTTCCGGTGTAGGCCTTCACCAGTGACAAACAGAAGTGAAAGTGATGTCTAACTCATTGCATGGTTCTCCCCTTATGAAAGCAACAGTTAGGCTTTGACTCAGCATAATGCTTTTTGAATTAAGATAAAATAGAGAGTGAAATCTGTGTGTGCAGTCCTTCTCATCCACAGTCTGCTCGGGGATGTGATAACCACATGCACACTCTGATAATAAAAAGAACATTAAGAGTCACTCATGGGCCATTAGATGAAGTACAAAGCCATTTAGATGACAGGGTAAACGCTGCAATTCATTAAGTCACTTTATTAGTTTTCATTTTCAATGGAGCCGCTTCAGATTATTACTCCCTGGGTATATGCCTTAAACTCACAATTCATCCCCATTATAAAAAAACTCATCATCATTTTGAGCGATGTGACGCTGGTTATTTTTAGTAACAGCGTAATTGTTAAAACTTGCATACATGTGTATGTTATCACTGTTGACATCATTCACCTTAACTTGTGAACTCTTGCACTTCCAAAGTACAAGTACAAATGGTAAGGAGGGCTATGGCTGCTTTCATCCTGCAGCATTCTTTCTGCTAGTACTTCCTCAATCTTTTTTCCATCTGTCAACCTGAAAAAATGTCATAGCATCCTGGCATTTAAAGTGTATCTTTAAAGAGCAATCCCTATATCATCATTTAAAAATAAACTTTACAGGATAATATGACTTAAACTGTGTGTAAGTCAAATGATCCTTGTGGGGCAAGTGATTATTATTAATGAGTTATTAGCAATAATTGGGTACATTTTAGCACTGAAACTAAATTGATCAGAACAGTATTCAGTCTCCTGGAAGGGCGAGGGTCAGACATTTTGCACCGCACCTAAATTGAATAGCATTACATTGTTCCTTTTTTTCCTGTGTTTATATAATCTTTATATGTGTTTTAAGTCCTTAGCTCAGTGTCAGTCTTTGGTCTAAATCTTTCAGAGGGATGCTTGTAGCCTCAACAACACCAGAGTAGTGGCCTGTAGCAGTGTGTAGCAGCTACTGAAGTAACAGCTGGGACCCCAATGACCTCTACAGAATCTGTTTGTCAGTCGGGATCTGTTCACAAGCACAGGGACAGTGCAGCTGTATAGCAGAGACATTTGCCTGTACAAAATAAAGAGTTTGAAAAGAGGAAACCAGTAGTGGACAGAATACATGTTCAAGAGGAAGCATTGACGTTTTATAAACAAACAGGGACAATAACGTGACCAAAAAGGATTGTGGGATATATTTTAGACAACAATTCTTATATTCAATATGGGCAGCTTATGATGTGTTTCCAATGTAAAAATATAAAATAAGGTGTGGTTATATTGTCACTTTTGTGCATGATGCAGCAAAGCCTAAATACATCAGACTATATGCTGCTAAGTCATCGCACCCAGACATTTTAATTAGTGGTCTGTTTTCCTTGAGTACATCTTTTGTCACCGTCATGTGATGATGCAAGGCGTATGAAAGAAGGAAGCTTCACACACTGATCCAGCAAATGATCCAGAGCTCACTCTGCACCCAGGGAAAGTTGTTTCCCAGATTTGTAGTCACACCCACAGCAAGCCAGCTCAAGGAGTACATTTCATGGCTTAGAAAATCGTTTTCCGTCAGCTGTTTTGGTGATTTATTCAGTGTTAACTATACAAGTCTTGACATTTCACAAAAGCTATTATTATTGCGAAACTCTGACTTTGCTGGACTCCTCTCGGCAGTGCTTAGGCTTCCAAAGGAAGTCATGTTGTGACTCAAGGTTTCTGCTCTTACATCAGTTCCTCTCTGCTAATTTCCTTGCCTGCAGCCTTATAAGGACTTTCACATCACAGTGTAGCTGTTCTCCTCCCTGCTTTCCTCTAGCAGGCCCTCTGATGCCATGCTCCACATTAGATTGTATTGTACAAAAAGTCAAGTGCTTAACTCTCTGATTGTCAGTGGTATTTTTCATTTAGTGGGTATTCGTTTTGCTTTTATATTGTTTAGATGTAGCTGTGACGTATTTCTGCATCTCATAATCTTCTAACAAAGCACACCCAATATACTTAAAGTTACCTCTTAAATCTGCCATTTTTGCCATAATTACTTTTAAAGCCTTTAAACGTTTTCTGTTTAGTTTTATTGTTAGGAATTACCGAATGTTGTTATAAAGCGTTTTTTTCCAGTTCACTGACTGAAATGCTGAACGGGCCTTGACAACAGTAACAGTTTCTCTTATTTTCCTTCTTGCTGTTTGAACAATAGGAGCATTTTAGTTGAAGTAGTCTATAGCAGAGAACCAGCCTGTTTTTAACCAGTTCTTCATTGTTCCCAACTGTTTAATTAAGTTCATTATATTAACTGTAAACACATTTTTATCAACAGAAACTAGCACACAGAACTTGAGCCTATAACTTACCATATTTGTCCGTTTTGTTGAATTCACGACAGAAGCCATTTTCTTGTTTGGAGGACCAAACTATTAACAAGTGTGGCTATGGAGAAATGGTCAATGGAAAGACCCAGCGGTATGCAAGCAGGGGATTACAAGAGTGTGTAGTGCACATAGCAGAGCAGATTAACAGTGTGTAGAGGCAGAGCTGCTGGACAAACTACAATCAAAAGTTCTGGGGTCTTTACACAAATAGTTCAATATTTACTGTTAAGAGGTTGTGAGAATATCTGACTTCTAAAAGTAAGTTCCTTGTTGTTACTCATTTTTGTATCTCATGTAATTATCCTCTGTTTTATTTTTTATTCTGTAGTTGTTTTCGGATTGAAAAGACGTGTTCACCTTGTTTTCTGTGTAGATTATTATTATTATTATTATTTTATTTGAAATAATCTCCATTTATACGGTTTGTCAAATAATAAATGTGTTGAGTTAAAACACAGAAAGTGTGTTTCTCTACAAAGAAATTGCAAGAGAACCACTTTTAAATCGGAAGTATACCAGAGATATCCTCATACGTTTCTTGGAAATCAGTCATTCAGCATATAAAGCTTAACATCAACATATTGACTAAATAACTAAATCAATTGTAAAACCAACATGACTGATTAGAGAGGGCAGTCCTACATCCATCTTGAATTGACAATGGCCCCTATGTTATGATAATACAAGTGTCTCGTACAACCTTCAAGACAGTGAAATGTAAACTGTGAACATTACGTAACTAAATAAAATCATAAGCAGGTCATTAGCAAAAGCATTAGCCAACATAATATTGCATCACTTCATACTGCTAACAGAATAGCCTGTGGTTTGTATCACTAGATGTCTTGTTTGGTAAACATTGTGTGTTAAGTCACTACACAAATATAGTTGGAGGCTATTGTACTGTTAATATGTCTGCATTGAGAGAACTGTTGCCAGTGGACATCGTATTGATGGGACTGCAGGAATTTGCATTAGAATAAATGTCATCAGGTACATATAAATGTAAATTAGAGAATATAGTCTTCTTTTTTTTGGGTCTACATATTTTTGTGTATGGCTGTGACCAAAAGGTTTGATTTGAACCCAAAAGCAGAGTTGGCAGTCACAACCAGTCCGGATAAAACAGTCCTTACTTGGTCATTAGGCAAGGCAAGTTTATTTATATAGCACCTTTCAACACAAGGCAATTCAAGGTGCTTTACACAAATGAAAGACATTCAGACAAAGGCATTTAAAAACAGTCATTAAAAAGAAAAGATAATAAAAGAAAAAGTACATGAATAAAAAGTTACAGTGCAGTTTAAGATATGAATAGTTCACACAGAAGTTCCACTTTACTGATGCCTTTCTTTAAGGTTTCTCCGAACATACTGTGTACGCTTGTATGACACATACGTCCCGAGCAGCATACACAGAGAAAACCAGCCAGGACAAAGTCCCCAGACACTGATTCCCTGGGGTTACTTGTCCCAAATGTTCATTAACCAAAAACGAAACACAACCGCTCAGTTTCAATTAAAAGCAGCGGCAAAAAGATAAGTCTTCAGCCTGGAAGGAGGCTTACAGTTGGCAACATGATGGCAGGCACGATTAGCAAACAAATGCAGGGCAGCAGGTCAGAAGGAAGGCAATATGTCATCACCCAGAGCAGCCCAGGCAACATAGTCAATAAGGCCAGGAGTGGTAGAACCTAAGTGTGCTGGCAAACAAATCGGAACCCCAAGTCACGACAGCATTTTTGGCATTGATCCAGATTACACATTTTTTTATCACAAGGTAATGTCAACTGAGTTCTCGTTAGTGCTTTCGCATTTGAGACACAATCTCCGAAATGTGCCTTGTCCTACCAAATTTGAGCATCAATTATGAGCAAAATTCTCCCTTATTCTAGTGTTCTGTCCTTTTTTCTTGACAGACTATTATAGGGTCTTTATCACAATTATTTTTTAAAAACCTGGGAAATTGGCGCGGACCGGGCCAATTCAAGCCTTGGGGAATATTATGAAATGACAGGCCCAAAAGCTCTACAATAGAGAGAACAACCATGATGTAAGAATACATCCAAAGGATATAGAAGGTTGGAAAGGGTGAAACAGCAGCCTCTACCACACATTTTTTAGAAAGCTACTTTATAATTCTTGACATTAAATTGTTTTTTTTTAAAGTGGTCGTGGGAAACGGTTATAAAAGACCCCTTGCCCTTTGTGTTTACTGTTCCCCTGCTTAGGGAGAAAACTCCTCTTCTACAGCCTCCCTCTTCCTGTCACCCAACCTGATTCTTCTATGTTATCCTTCAAGACCCACCAGCACAGGCTAATCTGGATAGTAGACAGGATGAGAACAGATTCAAGATAAAGGAGAACTACTGTTTTTAGTACTAGGATCTTAATTGCTTTTTGAGAATGTATTTTTTTCAGCTCACTGAAAAAACATGACTGTATCAGAGAGGATTCTCTGTATATTGTATTCTGAGGACATAATCATACTTATTGTCTTGCTCACAAGTCTTTCCACATGACTTTCTTTTAATTATTAGCTGCAAGCAATGAGGGCTGTTATGCTGGGCCTCTCACAGATGTGTTCATCACTGCACATTTTCACAGCTTCGCATCACTGCATAGCTGTTAACTGTATGTGACAAGGTTAGAGTGGAAATATCTGTACCTACCCTGTGAACAAATTCTGACACAACTGTTCCACCTCCTTAAACCTTTCATTTATTTTGTCTCCTAAGTGGATCATTATTTTGTAGCCTCTAAAATCCACACATCGTCTTTCAGACAGGCTGTGGACAGGGTGGTGGTAGATGTCAGTAGCATGGTTGCTGTGGTAACCAGGGTGCATCCATTGTTAAGAGATGTTAAGCGTAGTTGCTGACCTTGTACGACTGTTGTGCATAGCATTACTCAGAAGTATGACTCAGATATAGCAACTGTTGTGTATAGCAACTTGTTATATATGTGCCACAAATAAGATAGTCTTTAAATGCATGGCCTGTGCTAATATAAGCTCAGTTGACCTCTCGCATAAACCTTGCCTTGTATTGTTTGTAGAGTCAAATTAGTATAGTACTAGATATTGACCATCCTACTTACGAATCCTGTCAGCATCCACATACATAAGGATGCTCCCGAGCCAACAATTCTCTTGCTACTGAAACCACTTTGCGGTATCTTCATGTGGTCACGGCTTTGATTGTGAGCAGCACACACAGATAGCACTGGGGTGGGAATGTAAGGGGGGTGACTGAATGCCGGGACATCAAGGATTCCCAGAGAACATTTGTATGATTAATGTCCTTCCTGTAACATTGTTTTTGAATGAAAAGCGGAAGTTCACGTGCATATGAATTTTGAACATCTGAGTAAAAAAAGTGTTATTTTAGACTGTTCTTATAACACTTGCCATGCCCTGGGTTGTACTGCTTGAACCAAACGCTCTCTGTCAGTTCCAGTGGTTTTGCTTCCTCTAACTAATAAGGTAACAATGGGTGTTTCCCAGAGTTCCCATGTGGGTTTACTTCTCCATTTTTGCGTTATTCTTGATAGCTATATCATATAAAACAAAGTGGTACACTACTGAGAAATAATGTATACTGAGTTTTATCTCTGCTGATTCATTGGTTTAGTGTTCAGCATTACAACTAGTACGAATAGTAATCAGTTGTAATTATACTAGGTCTATATTAGGTCTAACTTAATTTGCCTACTTGTTGATAATATGGATTTAATGCATTGTTGATCTGCGTCCAAATCCATGCAAGTGAATGAATGAATGCAGATATGTGCAATGTCAGCCTGCTGTTGGTCAAAAAAGGTTACTATTTATGATTTAAAACAGTATTTGATTATGGCCAAATGCCCAGTTGTGAACACATATTTCTAATTATTCCAACACTATATGACTGCAGTAAATGCCCTTTCTTGCAATGTCATTGTAATTGTCTTTTCCTTGGTCCATGCTACACACTTTCGCCAAGTTTAATTCAATTTGGCTTGAATTTTTTCCCGTAAACCTACTGCCAGACAAATAGACAATAGCCAATTTGAAGACCTACCTAACCCCTTGTTGGATGTAATACAATAACCCAAAGTTTCACACAGTCAGTACAACACAATTGGATTTGAGATATGCATGAAAATATACATAGTTGTACCTTTGTAAAAGCTGTTAATGGTCCTGCTGTGATAAAAATAAAGTTAAGAATAGGTCATGGAAACTTGACACGTGGGCCTGGGAGGGGGTTTTAGAGCATGTGCTAATAATAGTGTGTTAAGTGTTTTTGAATTCAGGCCATGAGAGACACACCCTAAGCAGGCAGAAAATGTACGAGTGCAGTTCCTTTTTATGCAGAATTAGTCACACTGACAGAGGAAATGAAACAACAGGGTGGTCACGAACTGAACTCTTATCTACACTAATGAAAAAATGTCCACAGAAGTTTAAAGAGTGGTATGTCTCGATGACTTGAGGCATCTGTCTCAGAGTTCAGTGTGTAGGCCCAGGTTTTAGGTCTGGCTACAGCTCTTTCTGCTGGTGATGACAGGAAGTGACAAGAGGGGCAAGTATCCTGAGCAGTAAATGGGGTCCTGCTGACATGTATGGGAAAGAACGCAACTCTAATCAGCCCCGCAACTGGGAAATAATGCATACCATTGTTGTTCAGCGCCGGCGTGGGCCTCAGCCTGCACAGTTATTTCCCCACAGACATGTTTGCTGTTTTCCATCTAGAGGACAGAGAAAATGAAAAATGCCTACACTGTCAGTTTACTCATTACAGAATGAGTTTATTCTCCGGGCAAGGTTACATATATTCATATAGTACTCAACATATCCCTCTTTTTAATATACAAACAGTCCATTAAATAAGAAAGGCCTCTGTTCATGAACTGGCTGTAACATAGTGCGCTACTGAAGAGGGTAAACCTACCTAACACATTCTATTCAAGGCGACTAGCTTACCAGAAATCTGACAGGTTGCTTGATACATGACAGGATGTAGGCGACTCTCATGAGAGCTCAGTGTTCAGCAGCAGTGCCTCGCAGCCACCAGAGGATGTGGTTACTTCCTGTAGATACGTCCTATACTGAGACAGAGTCTGATTGGCACTTTTGTCCCACACGCTGCGGGACCCTGAGACACCTTTTTGTTCATAATGAATACACACATCAAATGATTTTGTGTTGATGTGATGATGGTGTGGTTGGCTGAGTGTTCACAGTACTGAGTGAGTGTGTGCACTGATGGTTGTGGGTGGGTGCACCTTTGCTGCTTGTGCAAAGCCAGGTTTATTTCAAACCTTCCCAACAGCTCATTTTAAAATAAGTAGAATCATAAGTCATGATGCAACCTTTATACATTCTTTGTGGCAATCTGTAGATTGCATTCTGGTCTACTGTGGGACATTTTCAAATTCTATTCATTATAAATGTAAGTAAAGAAACATGGTTCTTTTTTTGTTTTATTAAAGGCTAAATGTTCAAACATCATTTATACGTTGGTCTTTAGTTTTGGAAACAAAAGTCAGAAAAATCTCTGTTCAAGATTCATAATAACACCATGATTTATGTGGGATACGTTCCCTTTAACTACAATGCTGTCTATATAGAGTTATAGTTTATAAAAGTGTTAATGTTTTGGATGTGTTTTCTTCCTCAGATCAGTGTAAGAGTCACCACGATGGATGCTGAACTGGAGTTCGCCATTCAGCCAAACACAACGGGGAAACAACTCTTTGACCAGGTATGAAAAAGTGATAACTTGTCGTCACCAGTGTTATGCTTTCTAATGAGAGTAACACACATTTTAATGAAATGTAATTTGGAAGCACAAGTTATATGTACCTATTACCCAAATAGTTTAATAACTTATTATTAGGAATATAACAATTATTACAGTCAATGCAGTACATGTACTGCCATATAAACAACACATTGCATATGTTACTGCAATATCGATAAAGTACAGCAAAATGCATTCATAACGTAACATTTTTCATTGATTTGTTTTTATATTATTGTCCCATGAAGGGTTAGGAGGTTCTTAGGTGACACAAAACACGTTTGTTTGCTGTCTTTGTGTTGGATGTTTGTTAGTGTGAATAAAACAAACTGCACCTGTTATAGAACAGAGTGTACTAATGTTCTGGTGAGGAGGCCCATTATGAATACTTCTGCTGTTATATTTCCAGGTTGTTAAGACCATCGGTCTGCGAGAGGTTTGGTACTTTGGACTCCAATACCAGGATACAAAGGGTTTCTCTACATGGCTCAAGCTCAATAAGAAGGTAGCTAACACAGTTCTGACATTCTTTGTCAAAATGGAACTACTTTGCTTTACCTGATTCTGTTAACAGAAGTTAAACATCACCTGTGTCCCGTTTAATTTAAGGTGACAGCCCAGGATGTGAGGAAGGAAAGCCCGCTGCTTTTTAAGTTCCGTGCCAAGTTCTTCCCCGAGGATGTGACAGAGGAGTTAATCCAGGACGCCACGCAGCGGCTGTTCTTCCTGCAGGTGAAGGAGGGAATCCTAAATGACGACATCTACTGCCCTCCAGAGACAGCAGTGCTCCTGGCCTCCTACGCCGTGCAGGCCAAGTATGCTGACTACAACAAGGAAGTGCACGCCCCAGGCTATCTGTCCGGTGAACAGCTGCTCCCTCAGAGGTAACACAGGTTTACGTCACCGTATCCACAGGATAAATGTCACCTTTCGCCCAGTGTCTTGGTACAAGATGTGTTTCTCTGCATGACTTCTGACACTTGGATGTCTTGGTTTTCAGAGTTTTGGACCAACACAAGCTCAACAAGGACCAATGGGAGGAGAGGATTCAAGTGTGGCACGAGGAACACAAGAGCATGATGAGGTAACAGCTTACACACAAGTGAACACTACATGGTTGAAGAAGACATCTTTGCTGAAAGCTGTTCTCTGTAAAAGGCCAAGCGTGTAATCTACAGCTTTCACTGATACCTTTTTCCTTTAAACTGAACCAATTGTTGCCGGTTGGCCGGGTGTTTAGGAAACCTTAACAGTGAAGTGTTGGGATAGCAAACACCCAAATACACATCAACATACCATGCTGTTGTTAACTAACAAATGAGCTCAGCTATGTCTTGTCTCTGGGAAGGTCAAAGGGTCGTTCTTGACATTGTGTCCTAACTGTTAATATCATGGAAAGGCAATTCCCTTTATATGGGCTGGAGATCTTGCGTTTTGTGTGATTTTTGAAACTGTTATAGCAACACAAACACTTTGTTTTCCACAGAGAGGAGTCCATGATGGAGTATCTGAAGATCGCTCAAGATCTGGAGATGTACGGAGTCAACTATTTCAACATCAAGAATAAGAAAGGAACGGAGCTGTGGTTGGGAGTGGACGCTTTGGGGCTTAACATTTATGAACAGAATGACAAGTAAGTGATTCCACATACATGCAAGTGATTAGCATTATCAGTGGGTTTTTCATGTTTTAAATGTAATGCATCTGACCCAGAAATGTTATATTTGCATTGTCTTCAACAGAATGACGCCCAAAATTGGATTCCCTTGGAGTGAAATCAGGAACATTTCCTTCAATGACAAGAAGTTTGTCATTAAACCAATTGACAAGAAAGCTCCTGTATGTAAACCCTTAATATGAGTAATGTATAAATCACCTGTCTATGCATTACTCCTACTAATACAAATCTGTAACGTGTGTTTTAGGACTTTGTATTCTACGCTCCGAGGCTGCGCATCAACAAGCGCATCCTGGCTCTTTGCATGGGGAACCATGAGCTGTACATGCGCCGCCGCAAACCTGACACTATTGAAGTGCAGCAGATGAAGGCTCAGGCCAGGGAGGAGAAGAATCACAAGAAGATGGAGAGGTAAGGGATACAAACTGTTGTCTGCGACAGTACGCTGTGCTACCTTAGAAGCCATTTAGAAAAATCAGGAAAGACCCTTCAACTGAAAATGTACCAAATGTAAACACCACAGTTTGTTATAGACCTATGGCCTGCTTTTAAAATGTCAATAAGAGGGTCAGGTCCTTGCTGGTTATGTGTAGATGAGTATATATATATACATTTATATTTATATATGTTTAATATGGTGATCCTCTGCTCGTATGATCATCATTTCTGTATAATTCAATACCTTTTGTTTACGTTGACTACAACTAGAGCTCTTCTGGAGAATGAAAAGAGGAAACGAGAAGTTGCCGAAAAAGAAAAGGAAAAGATTGAAAAGGAAAAGGAGGACCTGATGGAGAGATTAAGGCAGATCGAGGAGCAGACGAAAAAAGCCCAAGAAGGTGGGTTACTGTGAGATTTAAGCACTGTAATCAAATGTGACAGGGTTTACTTCTGACATGATGCTGACCTTTAGTGTTCCTCTGTTCGTGTGCACAGAGTTGGAGGAGCAGACACACAGGGCTCTGGAGCTGGAGGTGGAGAGGAAGAGCGCTCAGCAGGAGGCTGGACGTCTGGAGAACGATCTGAAGAGCGCAGAGGACGCCAAGTCAGCCCTGCTGCAGCAGTCAGAGAACCAGATGAAGAACCAGGAACACCTGGTCAGTTAACACAACACAATAATAGTCTAACCATAGGAAATGAAACTAGAAATATGTAAGGCTTTTTTTTCCGATTTCAATGAAATGTGTTCCAATGCTTCAAATAGTTCAAATATCTAAAAGAAAATGTCCTTTTAGGCGACAGAGTTGGCCGACCTGACTTCAAAGATCTCCCTCCTGGAGGATGCCAAGCAAAAGAAGGAGGATGAGGCAGTGGAGTGGCAACAGAAGGTATGATCTGTAATCCTACTTTTTGTGGTAACCCAATATTATTCTTTTTTTATTACAATGACTGCAACATTAAAGGTGGGGTAGGTAAGTTTGAGAAACCGGCTCGAGATACACTTTTTGTTATATTCCAGGGAATGCTCTTAACATCCCGATAGCAATGAATATCTGAAGTGCTTTGACAACAAATCCATAAAAAAAGTCATCTGTGGAAGCCGTAGTACTGTAAAAAGCACGACCAATCATTTTAGCCGGCCCGGCGTTCGTGTGTGTTGGAGGAGGGTGGAGAAGTGGCAGATTTGTTACGGTTGTGTATTTTCAAATTCTAGCGCACTCGAGCTGGTTTCTCCAAAATGACATACCCCACCTTTAAGGTACAAAGGAGAGTTCTACTGTCTCAGGCTCTGTTTTTAGAACTCGACATGAAAAGATAGTGTAGACGTAGCAGCGTTAATAGGTAGTTACAGTTACACAGACACATGTCTTCTTCCTTCCCCTCTTGCCCTCTAAATATGTGTTATGGCCATCGTGTGGTGAGAAGTGAGAACGACAGCTAGGTTACTGTGATGATTCTCTGGTTAAATGTATTTGGTGGGAGAGAAACTCCCTCATGAGGGAACTTTGGGATGTTAGCCTTTGCAGACCCTTAACATGCACAACAACTATACAACTTATATGGGAAACCCCCAAAAACACAATAGGGCCCATTTTGAAGAAGGTAAAAGTGAATGAACGAGTTGCAGCACTGCTTTTTGTGAAGCCAAATGGCATCACAAATAGAAGTTAAAGGCACCTGTGTTTGGTGGTCAGCTATATTGGCATTCCAACTGAGCTCAGTGTTGCTGACGATGTCCCCCCCCCCTCCCCCTCCCTGGTGGCACGGTGAGGGGCAGACATTCCTGAGGCCTTGTTGTGGTGTGTTTCTGGGGGAGGGGTTAAAGCTCACAGCTTGCCTCTTGTCTCTTTTGGTAAAGACCAATGTGTGGCAGCCCAGCCCTGACATTCTTTTGGGCAGTGTGACTCATGCTGTTTGGGGGGGGGGGGGTGACGGCTGTCTTCAAGTTAAATCCTGCCATAACTCTATTGCGCTAATATGATATCCTGCCTTTTAAAAGAATGCTATGTTAAGTGATGGTTTCCATGTTGTGCCTTTTTGGCAAACACTTTAGTTCCAGTTCAAATTCCAGTCTTACTCAGAATAGGCTCTGATTCCTAGCTGCTTATGGAACTCTGGTCAGTTACATTTCGTCAGTCATTTTTTCAGCAGATTTAAATGCCACCAAATCCAAAACATCAAATCTTATTTTCAAAGCCTGGGGGAATTAAATTAATACTTACGAGTGTCTCTATCAAAGCCAGAAAATAGAGAATTTTAAAACTATTACTTGTGAAAGTATCGAGCCTGAAGCTGCTCCATAGGCAATTATTAGCAAAATGATTGTTGGACCCTCAGAGAAATTGGATAGAGGGGTTTTCATTAGTGTGTCTTTCTGAATGAATGTGTAGAATCAGAATGACTTGTTAGTATTTTGGACTCTCAACACATTTCTATCGATACACTCTCTGTCAAGATGTTAGCCAGCCTTATAAATGACCTAATTGTCTCTGTCTCTCTTCTCTCAGGCCGTCATGGTGCAGGAGGACCTGGAGAAGACCAAAGAAGAGCTGAAAAGCAAAGTGATGGTGGCTCACATTCAGGAGCCCCTGAACGAGGAGAACGAGGATGAGGAGAACGACGAGAGCAGCGCCGAGGCCAGCGCCGAGTTTGGGGCGGAGGTGGCGTTCCAGGACCGCAGCGAGGAGGAGCGCATGACCGAGGCCGAGAAGAACGAGCGCCTGCAGAAACATCTACTCGTAAGTCCTCCCTCATATCTCATACATGATTATACGGAACATTCACATACACCCATGTTGTGATGGGTGTATGGGATGATTTGTAAGTAGGAAATATAAATGCACAAGACATTAGGGTACACTTGCACTTCTCTTAAACTAGACTCAGAGGGTGAATCCATCATATCTTATTGATTTGACTTTGAAGGAATTTTTAACCTACAAAAGGACCAATTCTGTATCAATTTCTAATCGTCCATTTGGTACAAGATGTGTAAACGTCCATTTACAAACTCTCAAAGAACTCGTGCAGTACAAACCAAGTCTCTCTAGTCCTGTCGTATGCTTCCCAAACATGCATTTTCACCTCGACAGTGTAAATTAGACTTACTGCAGTTCATCAGCATGTTGTCCGTTTGTGTTAGTCAGTGTCTGTGGAGGCACGGGGGGAGGTACTCCTTTAATAAACACATGTTAATGATTAAGGGAAGGTTAGATAAAGGAAAGCAGAAGATTTTGTGAAGGATTTGTAATTTAAAGATGACACGGTGAGAAGAAAAAGAAGGTGCCATTCCAAAACGAAAAAGTTGATGATATGTTGTACATTCAGAGAAAATATTCTAAAGAGTCTTGTGTGTTTATTATATATGGAGGATCATAAGGGAAATATGTGATTTTTATTTTTTAAATCTACCCAAATATGATTTCTCTGCGAATTCTGCAATTAAGTCAGAATTCTGAGAAAAACAAAAATGGACTTTTGGTCAGATCAGTCAAAACATTAACACATTGGGCCCTTATGCTCTTTTGAGACCCTCCTGTGAGCTGTTTTAATTCTGCGGTGACTGTGTTTCCAGGCTCTGAGCTCAGAGTTGGCCAACGCTCGGGATGAGAGCAAGAAGACGGTGAACGACATGATCCACGCGGAGAACATGAAGGCGGGGCGAGACAAGTACAAGACCCTCAGACAGATCCGCTCAGGAAACACCAAGCAGCGCATCGACGAGTTTGAGTGCATGTGATGCGCTCGCTCAGCGCCGCTAAAGCCCACACAGCTGGACTGCAGTCCTGCCTCACACGAGCTGTTCCCCCCCTGCCCAAATAAATCAGATCCACATCATGACATGGTTGCACACGCACAGCACAGTGTACAAACATGGATCGGGAAAATACTCCATTTGTTATCATTCCTAACTTTGAATTTAGGCAAGTCACTGGTTGAAAAGGGACATACTGTATTTTATTAGTACATTCCTCACAAGGGGTTTATGTAGCATTTGAGTAATGGGCTCACGCCTCATTTCATGACACATTGAGTTAGCATTTTTAATTTCTTTATATATTTCTGTCGCCTTTTTGTATCATGATTTCAAAATAAAAGGCTCAGAGACCAGTCCCTCTTTCTGAGTGGTCTCTAACCCTGTCGACATTTTCCTGCTGCACACATGCAACAGTTCTTCACAGCAAGCTGGATTTTATTATGATCTGATGCTCAGAGTTTAAACCCAAACGCACTGTTATGTGTTTATGTGGAGCATTTTTAGAGCAGTATTATTTTTTGCCAATTTATAATTTGAGTGTATTCTGGATCTGCCTACTGTTACAAATCATTCAGTATTCACACCCCAAGGAGATATTAAAAATCGATACCATTTAAATTATTTTGTCTGTTTTTACATTTCTGAACAGTCAGTTTGCAACTCTATGTTGCTGTTATTCAGTGCCAATACATATTTAGTCAGCATTCAATTAAAAACATCATTTGAAGTTGATTTCACTGTCTCTTTAAAAGTGTTACCTTAGTTGTATTGCTATGCTTTTATGTTTTAATACTGCTTATCAGTGAGGATGTTGTTTGATAATCAGAATGCATAGATATAACCCGTACAGCATAAGGAATCACACTGTAGTCGTTACAAGTCAAGTTGGATTTTGTTTTCATAGAATCTAATGCATAGAGTTATATAATTTCATTATACATGCACTGGAAAACCAATGAGTCAAGGAAGCTTTCTGGACATGATTTCCATTGCATGCATCTTTGATATACTGTTTGTATTTGATTTGTGTATTTTGTCATTTGGATTTGGCAGAAGTGATATCATTTTGAGGTGGAAAGCAGACACCACTGAGGATATTTTTGTATTATAAAACCTAGAAGTACTTGTCAAATTTAAAAGTTTTGATTGTGAAGGAACAGGATTTTGAAAACAGTATTTTTTGTAATTGAACAGCTCTCTGCTGAAGGAACAAGCAACACCCCAGAGCCTGGGACAGGACCAATGAACAGCCAGAAGCTCGAGAAAACTCTGTCCATGGCATGTTGCTAAAGACAGGCAAAATACCATGAAGGGAAATATCAAACCAGGTCTAAACATTTTGCATACAAATGTACATAATTTCTTTCAGCATTTCTCCTGATTCGTTTCGGCTTCAGAAATATGAAGGGGTTTGCTTGTTGTCGGATTTTTTAGAAATTAGTGTTTGAAAGATTTATTTACATTATTTTGCGAGTTTAAAGTAAATGTATTTTAGATTTTTTTTAATGTGATTGTCATTTGTACCGATATGCATTTTGATACTCAGTATTCTCGCCCATTGCGTGGTCTAGTTTGTGTATGTGCCATGAGATAAAATGCAGTTGTTGCTATTTTAAATAGCTCTCCATGCCTTCAACAGTTACTTTTATAATGCTGCACTATATGTTATACCTGAAGCACCGTGTATTGACTGCCTTCTTTGAAGAATCAAGTGTACTTTGTACCCGAGTCATGTCTGAAAAAGAAATGCATTAGAAGATGCTTCTCAATATTTTGTCTTGAATTAAAAAAGGGCTGAGTCATAATTTTGTAAATCTAGAGACAGTGCCTTGTCCAAGTTTTTCATCAGATCTTGCTGCTTCAAGTCTTCCTTTTACCAACGAATAAAAGTCAAATTGAACTGTACATTCTTCACCTGAATATTTCCTTACTTTTAACTACTTTATCTCTGTGATGAATGAAGTATAAAACCAGTTCATTTAGTTGTGTTCCATAAGCATCATGACATACATGTAACTTTTGGGGTATTTTGCCTCTATGACATGCCTTTGTTCAGAATAGTTGAAATAAAACGTAAAAATATGTTTATTTTACTAACTTCGTCTATATGTGTTGGAAGAAATCTCATAATTTCAACAAAAGTTTGCATTATATAATGCCCCGCTACAATACTTAAAGATTGTTTTTCAGAGAAAATTGAAAAATAGTCTTAAAATAAATAATCTTCTTGGTGAATTGCATAGTAAAATGTATTAGTTTAAGTGTTTTACTAGTAGCTTTAGTGTCTTTTTTTCATACGTTTCATTCCTATCCATATTTTGAAAGATCTACAGAGGGGTTTGTACATCATTAATAGACTGATTTATATATCATCTTATTCTAAAAAGCCTGGCTAAAAATACATTTTGTGTGGATATTCACAATTTATTAACATTTATCCAAAACCTTCAATGTCTACAAACTGAAACACATATTTTAAACCTGGATTTATCCAATAATCAGTTTCATTTTTATGCAAATTATATTGAATAAGATACTGCCTAATTTGAATATAAATGTAAAAAAACATGTCAGTAGACTTCAATCAACTGGGGAAGTTTCATGGTAATATCAGACCATTTTTAAATGAATGTTGTTTGTTATATTCCATGGAATGCTCTTAACATCCCGATAGCAATGAATATCTTAAGTGCTTTGACAAAAAATCCATAAAAAAATGTCATCTGTGGAAGCCGTAGTAGGCCTACTGTAAAAAATAATAAAATAACCGTAGATTGCTCAATTTTCAACAAATTTTCAAACGGTTTGGTTTGTTATAAACATCAAAGATGTAGTTATGACACTGCATACTTATAATTATAATCATGAACTTTTCAACATGTTTTGTTGTCTCCTGTATCATAGCCATGCTAATAACGTTTATAATAAACCAAACCGTTTGTAAATCAGTCAAGATTTCAGCGAGTTAAGAGTATTTTTGTGCCGATCACTCACCTTACAACAGCTGTAGCAGTAGTTGTTGGCTGTGGCAAGATGGCCACCGGTGAGCTAAACTGGCGACTCCCCCTTGAGCCATCTAGAGTTTATATATATAATATATATATATATATCTATGGGCCTACCTGCCTGTCAGCCTTCCATCTGTGCACAAACTTATCTCGTGCCCTCATTGGTCATGTGCACGTTCGTGTGTGTTGGAGGAGGGGCTCTGTAAGGAAGTGGCAGATTTTTTCCGGCTGTGTATTTTCAAATTCTAGCGCACTCGAGCTGGTTTCTCCAAAATTACCTACCCCACCTTTAACTCTACAGTGATCACACTCAACACATCTGCTTTTGGCCCTGCATTCAGGCCCCATTTACACGGGAACGCAAACAAACCGAATTCGATATCAAAAAAGTATTCCGTCCACACGGATACGGCTCAATAAGCGGGTCCCTTCACACGAGACCGCTCGACCCGCTGGAGACGCTGTAGTACCTGTAAGTGGCGCTGTACCTCCGCCACGATATACAGCAAAAGCAGCGAGGAAGACCCCCCGAGCATGGTTGCCATGGTTGCCTGGATGCCCTTCTGTTTATTCTCCAGGGTGGATTTAGCAACATGTAGTTCATGTAGTTCTCCATGTCCACTTGTTGCTGATGGATGTGGTAGAGGAGCTGTAGATTTTGCACTAAAATCTGTAGCATGGTCAGTAGCAGTAGAAGTAGCTACTGACAGTAGCTACTGACCATGCTACAGCAGTGAGCAGCAGAGGTAGGGAGAGGTGGGGCTATGACTTCATCGTTATCAGGAAATTATCGTACAGGACAAACACACTGAGACGTTTGGCCCCTCAGAGCGTTCCGTCCGCAGATCTATCCACCTTGGGACCCGTTATCGTTTGAGGGGTCCGTTTCCGCGTTTCCGTTTCCGCGTTTCCGCGTTTCCGTTAGGGCCTTGTGTGAACGAACGGGCTATACGAAAGAGAAAAGTAGCAGCTACAACCCGTTTAGTTCCCGTCAGGGTCCTGTGGCGTGCAGTTGGGACGCGCCGAGGCTCCTTCAGCTTCATAAACGGACGCAAAGAGCTTTCAACTGATTGCAATGTATTCCCATCGGCGGCGGTATTTGACGCTCATGGAAGCACCGCATCCGTTTATATCCACCCCGGTATCACGGCAAGACGTGAACATGTGACGGTTTACCATGCTGGGAGACGTGAATATGTCACGGTTTCGTCCCTTCAAACGTGACAGTTACACGGTATTGTTAACATGGTCCAACCATTGGAGAAATACCCGGAAGTGCCAAGGAAAGGCTCTATCGCGGCTATTGGTCGGTTTGTATTGTCAAAATTAGATGTTTTTAATTTATTTTTTAATCCTCACACTCGATTTCGCCGATTTTCTTGTTGCCCTAGCTCAGGGCTTCTCAAACTCCGGACCAAGGTCCGGATCCGGACCGAACTGCAAACCAATCCGGACCGAACCCTGTGTCCCATTATAAAAAAATAAAAAAAATAAAAAAAAATAAAAAAATGTTTTATTTTATTTTTTATAAATTCTGATGTAAATTAAGTGGACCTATTATGCTATATTGGAAAAATATATTGTAGGGCCATACCTATACAACACATGTCTGTGAAGTTTTTTGCTTAAAATACCAAACAGTTCACCCAGAGTTCACCCATTGTAGCCATGCCTCAAACTGCTCATACCGCTCTTTTGCAGCCCATGTTGCAGCCTTGTTAGAGAAACGCGGATCTTGGTCCTTAGCTTGAAAAAAGAAAAAGAGGAGGCGGAGCTAATGCCCGATCAGAATTCTACCGGAGATAAAGTTAAATTCTGCTGTGATAAAACGCCATCCTGTTCTAAACCACATCAAAGATTATTTCTGAAACAGTATGGAGCTCAAATGCTTTTTCTCTTGCGGGTTTATCACAAGGTGAGTTCCTTTTTTTATTTCCTGCTTTTTAAGCACATGTGCTCTACAGTACAGGTTAGCTCTGAGTGTTAGCGAGGCTTGCTAATGTACACAAAGATGAGATTACGTTCAAAACACGTCAGGCATTGTTTCTGATAGCAATTTTCTGTGGGTCCGCCGCCGATTTGACGTCAGATCGGCAGCAAATCTGTATCCACTCGTTGTACCCCTGTTTTTAAAAGATTTGGGTACGGAGGAAAAGAGAGAGGGTTTTATTTTCTGACGCTGTGTGAGTTCCCCGACGCACCGGGACTTTACTGGCATTGATCCGGACCATTGGCCTTGTATATAATTTACAAGTGGACCTTTAACAAAAAAGTTTGAGTACCCCTGCCCTAGCTGGTCGACACCTCTTTTAGCAGAAACAAAGGCTACATT
>CALSBZ010046872.1:254867-268791 GCA_943591055.1 Gobionotothen gibberifrons | reverse complement strand
TTGTTGTAGTATTCCACTGATTCACTGACTGTAGTGAAGTTTGCAGATGGGGGGATTTGCTGCAGGTCCAAAGTCATGATGTCTGTGTCGATGTGTTTCAAATTTCTGAAATGGATTAGATGTTTGGGCTTGATGTGGTGAGACAATTGAGAAGACTAAACATTTATCTGCAGATCTCTATAAAGTATATTCATTAATTGTTATTCTCTACTGATAGTTAATTAAAAACTGTATATAATTGCTATTTTGCACATCCCTTTCAAGATTTTCAAAGGTTTATTGACATATCCACAACTGTGTAGTTATGCAATGAATGAAAAACTTGGGTCACAGGTTCCTCAACAGTGCATTACAAGACATCTATCAATATGTGTGTATACCTCCACCATTAAACTGTCAAATTCTGCACATTTCTTATACTATCTACATACATAAGAGTATAATCAATGTGTATAATATCGGTTAAAATAAGTGCTTCAACATAGTTAACATTGCAGGAAAGCAATATATTAGACGTTAACTTTGTCAGGCTTAATATTTATCTGTAGATAGATACCCCCAAAGCTTTTATCTTATTTGAAAGAAGACCTTAACCTAAAGTATTCTTTAATGTGTTAATAAAGGTTAATTAGTTTGTCTGTTTTGCACATTCTCATATTAATATCTTTGTACATCGTGCACTAAACTGTTTTATTGTAGAGATCACTTACAGTATCTTCTTGATTTTTTATATTCTATATTTCTATCATTGACCTTCTACTTTCCCCCTATGAAAGTATGTACTCGTAATATTTTTTTCATCAAATAACATTATTCAACAAAAATAACATTATTCAACAAAAATTATTCTTTAACCACTAAAATAACTTTAACCACAAGGCAATGCACACAAGGTACACACAGCATACTAATAATAACTTTGTATTATTAGTGTAGGACACTTATGTATGTATAACATCTGAAGATATTTAGTTTTATTCATGTTTTTACATAATTTTACAGGATATTGCTATAATATTTCTCATGTTTTACTTCTACACATTAATATCTGATTTGTAATTTGGATTTGGATCTGATTTTGGACTTTTTTTGTATGAATTTATGTTTCATCCAATCACAGAGCTTGTTGACTTATCACGAGGTTTGTCAAAGTGGACAGGCGTCGTCACAACAATAGCTGGGGATTGTGGGTAGTATAGTCTCTTTGGCGCTCCACATTTCAGAGAAAACAAGTTGTTTCTCAGAATTGAAGGGGAAAAACACAAAAGCATTGTACACAATTTAAACCTATCAATGTCATTTAATTAACACAGGTGATCTGGTGTTTTTGAGTTGATGAGTAGTGGAGATATCACTGTCAAATCAATCGTCAGTAAGGAGAATACTTACTTCCGGGTGTACAATTCTCCATTATCCAATGGGAATGGACGCTCACATTGCCTTTAAGAGCTGCCGACATAAATGGATGCGGTGCTTCCATGAGCGTCAAATACCGCCGCCGATGGGAATACATTGCAATCAGTTGAACGCTCTTTGCGTTCGTTTATGAAGCTGAAGGAGCCTCGGCGCGTCCCAACTGCACGGCACGGGACCCTGACCAAACGTCGCTCCTGGACGTTTAGGGAGTGAGAGTGTTTTGTACACCCTGTAGCGAGTAAAACTCTTAACACAGAAAAGACCTGTCTATGCTGCCCCCAAACGCCTCGTTGGAGATTTCTCATTTTCCATTGTTTGCTGTCTGGGTTCTGTGACGTGTGAAGACCCAAATCAACAACAAATGAGCGGATTGGCCCAAATGGACCAATCCGCGGAGCACCTCACACACCAGGATTCCTTGGCTAACTAACAGGGAGTCCCATTGACTTGCATAGAGCTCCCTGAACGCTGGTAATAGACGAGTTGGGATGGCGGAGAAGTGCTCTCCGCAGACCCATTCTCACAATGTTAGAAACCTTTTTCCTACTCAATATCAAGCCACACTTATTGTTTTTACTTAGGCTGTGAGTGTTTTTGTGTGCTCAGGATGAGTTTTGCTGTGGCCGTTTCTCAATCGCGACAATTTAAATCTATTCTAGTAGACCTCAACAATGGAATTATGATCAGTAGAAATGGCCATGACATGGGACCTTTAAGATCAAACCTGCAGTTCTGCACTGAGCCACAAGATGGCAGTTCACCCTCAGTCTTCTGGGAGGATTGAGACATCAATTTGAAAGTTTATTCTCATCAGTGAACATGATGCCAGGATTTTCACAAATATAAACCTCCTGTTACTGGATAGTGAACTACGCTGTAGTTTAAAAAGTTATTATTATGCGACTTTGAGGTTAATTTACTCCAGCAAATTCTCAGAATAGAATTTCAGATTGATCATCAGATTAGAGAATGGCTGTACATGACCAAAAATTATCGCACAATATTAACTATAGTGATCAGTATGCACTAAAATGTGAGGGAATGGATTTCTCCCTCATGAAAAAATGTGTTACATTTTTTTAACTTTTATGACTCAAATAAGGACAGTGACTGACAGGCAGTAAGATAGGAAACTCTTTCTGTTTGCAATTCAAAACCCATGCAGCTCTCAGTTTGTCACAGTATATCACTTTAGTTTTGCAGTACACTTCATACTGCATTTCTACTTGTGCAACTAAATTGCAAATGTTTGAATGCAAGTATTCTTGGTCAATACATAGTGCAAGGTAACTTGGCTCTAGCAAATTCAGTGAATTCGTGTTAAACAATCGGACCATCTCTTTCTCAACAACAGGGTGGTGGTGTTTTTTCATCTCCCACTTCCCCTATATGTGTGGTATTATGTCCGGAGAAGGGTGTTGAAATGGTTCACACTTTGAACTGCCACTCAGAGATAAGCTGCCATGAGTCTCACTGTCTGAACACAGAATGACTCAGGACTTCTGTATCTGTCCTCTCTTCTTCTTCAGTTTGACAGCACTCTGAATTTAACCCTCGACCTTCAAGACCTTTCATTTATATTATTCTTAAAATGCCAAATAGTGTTCTAAACCTCACAGGTTTTGTCTAATGAATTCTCAAACATGTCACATATCACTATATCAGATTGACTACATAATTATTATGTCCATTAGAATCTAAGATTTTTATCTTGTATTTTGTCTTATTTTAAATGGTGGTTATCATCAATACCAGTATATTGCAACACCCCTCACTTGTTGCTCGCAAAATGGCATGAAAAATGCTAACTGTGAGCAGTCTAAGCGGGTAATAGTATTTTTAAAAGACAATCTTCCTAAATTCAGTTTGAAATGCTCAGGCCTCAATATTTAAATGAATAAATATGACCATAAGACTATCTGTGCAACTTTAACTTGCACAGTATGTGAACTTTAAAATACCAAGACAAAGGTGTGCCACCTAATAACCGAAAGTTATTTCACAAAATATCTGATCACCCACATGCAAGACTGATTATCCTATTTTAAAATAGCACAATAGTGCCGCTCCACTGGTTCCCAACCTTGGAGCCAGGAGCCAAGACCCCAATTTGGGGTTGCTAATGCTACACATGGGTTGTGGGGCCTTCTTTTGTTTAATAAAAGGTATTGGACAACTTTAAAGAAAAATGCACACAGTAAGCCCATATCTCATGATTTTATTTATTTCGGTGAAAACATTTTTTTAAAACATTTTGAAGATTTAGGATCAGTGCACAGTGAAGAGCTGCAACACACAATGCTGTGCTGCAACACACAGCTCAACATGATGCAACATCCACAGGAGTTCATCCTGAGAGATCGCTTTACACAACGACCTGCAGAACTGCATTCACTATTCAGGTCAATCGTATAGTTCTAGTATTGTTTTTTTTATAAAATATGTCACTTACGAAAGGGTAGTAGTAAGCTTACTCAATTTTAGAGAAAGGTTGGGAATTATTAGTGTACTACTACAGTAACTATTGTATATTATACTGTACCATACAACATCATACTGTTACGGCTGGACGGCGAGGTATATATAGGACCCAAATGCAGCAACTCGTTGGTTGAATCAAACTCCTTTATTTATGGAAAAGGCCAGGCAAACAAAGTAAAGCAAGGCAAACCACAAACTCGTACGAACCAAAATCCATCCAACAACGTCAAGAATCTCACAAAGACTAACAGAAAAAGCAGAACCTAAATGCACACAGGACTAATCAAACAAACAAGACACAGGTGAGGAGGGAGGAGAACACACAGGGGCACCAGGTGAACACAATCGGGTAATCAGGCAGGAGGGAACACAGAGACAGGAAGCAACAGACAAGACGAGGGGCGAACACCTTTCAAACTAAAACAGGAAAACAAAGACAGATCTAGCACAAAATAAAACATAGACAGATCGTGACACATACACTATACTATATTATGATATTCTACACTTTACTATATAATTAACTATACTGTAAACTAGAATATACAATACACAACAATACTATACTATAACATACTTTACTTTACTATACTATACTATTCTATACCCTTGTGTTCTATACTATACTATTCTGCACTGTACTGTACTATACTATTCTATAGTAAACTATAATATAATATACTATACGTTTTTATATGATACTATACTACACTAGAATATAATATACTATAGGTTGTGAACTCAAATATATACAATACTCAACAATACTTTACTATGCTATTCTATAATATACTGTACTGTACTTTGCTGTTCTGTAAAATACTAAAGGCAAGGCAAGTTTATTTTTACAGAACATTTCAACTTTGAAACCTTCAGAAATAACCACTATAGAGGCAATACAATCTAAATGAAACAGAAACAGCTTTAAAATACAAGGATACAAGTAACAGTGTAAACTGTACAAACAGTTAGCAAACAGTATATCCAGTATACAGTATGTTCAGTATACAGTATATCCAGTCCCTCTGTGCTAGAGAACCTAACCTACAGCAGGGTGGGGTCTGCAGAGGGAAGTCCAGAGAGGTGGTGCGTTGGTCCTGAGTAACAAGGGGAAGTTACAGTGTGCAGCACGTTCTGGCTGTTGCAAAAAGTACAACGGTGAGGCAAGACAAAAGTGACTTTGATAGAGTTTTACTTTTACTAAAAACAAGAGTCCAGACATCATCAAAGAATTGCATGGACTGAGTCCTGGTTGGGCTCAATACGTAGGCTATTAGGAAATGATGTTGTGTCCATGTGGAACTAGTTTTCATCTCCCTGATGCGTGTAGCTTTGCTGCACAGGGGGCATACTGACAGATGGATCACCAATCAGCAGGCCAGACGCTAATGCTTTTCCTTGAAGCAGGAAGCAGCTGATGATGGCCAGAGACGGCTGATAGCGCAGGAGGAAACATGGCCTAACATTTGAAAACGTATGGCTAACATTGCCGCTAATGGAGGTACAATACCAAGAATAGACCAGTTCATTTGATCTCATACTGTAGTTTTAACACAAATCTTAAGATGAATATTTCAAGGGCTTTATTGTCATAGCTACAGTGTAGTTTTGGCAATGAAAGTCATTGGCTTAAGACACAACAAGAAGTACAAGTTGTGCAAGAAGAAATAGAAATAGTGCAAGAGAATGGTGTAAGTAACACAAACTAATGTAACATGAAATACTGAACATTGAAATATATTTAAATTAAATGAACTGTAAAATGCCATTAAAACTCTACACCATCTGATCTGAAATCTTCATTCTCCTGTGACTCTATACCGTTCCTTCAGCACATTCTGTACACAAATAGTGAAAACACATCAAATGCCACAAAAGACAAATGTGTCTCAGCAAACCATTATCTCCCAAACTGTGAGCCACAAACGGCATTTCACAATCATGACATGTTGACACTTCATTTCAACATATTTCCTGAGCTCTAGCTTCGCAGTTATCTTCCTTGTTTTGACTTCCTCTTTGCGGCGCTCAATGGTCAAACGAGGTGTTTGTGCACAGTGTCAACAGTGTGAACTCCTGAGGGAGGAAGAAGCACACGGACTCTTCTGCTTCAAACACTCAGGTAACACATCTCAATCTTCTCTCTAAAAGACATTAGAGCTTTGTGTAAAATATAAACATGCTTTTTGACTTCTTTAATGTTTGTTTGCTGCAGGTTGTTTACTCCACAGAGCCAGTCTTCCCCGGATCAGGCCCCCCACTTAGTGTATTTGACAAGCTGAGTTTGACACTCTTGTTTCGCTGAGTGTCAGTTTGTCAAATACCCCAAGTGAGGTGTCACTTTTCTCCAAATGTGACCAGTCCTAGGACCCTCCACAGCGGGGGCTACCACACCAAGGAAACTGAAAACACCACGGAACCCTTTTCTTGTGAAATTTGAGGATCTGGAAAAGGAACGAGGTAATAGGTTCTGATAGTGGGGACACGCAGAGTCACCGTATCATCTGTTTAACTATTAGTTATTTAGTCAATAATGCAAATGACTCATTATTTTTAATTGTATCCCTTGAGAATCCTAAAAGGTTCAGTTAATGAAGCAATGAAAGCTTCACACAGATGTTTGAGTAAATTAAAGCCTAACCTTTAAAGCCCAATTTTGTTTTTTCAGCCATTTTATTTCTAGGCTTTAAGCACAGTCGCTAGAAGTCTCAGTTGAACACGGCACGTATTGTTATTCTCAGGACATGTAGGCTGCTTTTTAATGCCATCATTTGTATGTTTGTTATGCATTCTCAGATTATTTATTTTTTTAAGTGTTCTGAAACAATGTTCATCTAGAGAGGTTAAAGTTGGGTTTTAACAATGTTGCTAAAAACGAATGAAAACATTCTGGGTTTGATAGTGATCTGTGGCCAGTGACGCAAACATGGAACTAAATGTCTTGTATTAGTAACACACATGTCTTGTGTTTGGAGAAGTCCATGTACTAGAGAATTGACCAGCCTTAAAAATATGATTGCACATCTGTAAAGACTTTCAGGCTTTTTCTCTTACGAATCGTTGAATGAGGATACTTTTATATTTGAGGTATTTGCCTAATTTTTCCTGCAGGGTTTTTCTAAATGTTTTGGTTCAGCCTTGATGGACGTTTTCTTTCCCTGCCAACATGTGAGAGCAACTGTCTTTTCAATTTCACGGGGAGCATGCACAAGGGAAGAGAACAGCCAAATGAAATATGCAGTGCCTCGTGTTTCTGCTGAAAAATACTCATCGATAACTCAAAAAAAGCCAGGTTTAAGTATGTTGTTCCTTCAGCAAATAAACTGTTTATTTTGAAACGCTGTTAAAAAAAATAAAATGGTATTTGATGGCAAACAGGTTTTTCTCTGGATTCATCTCAATTACACTGCCCGATTAAATAAAGATTTAATATAATAATAACAAATTATTCAAGGTGATGTGAATTGGTGATTGTAATGCAACACTTCTCCAGTATGTGTGTGCGTGTATGTATATATGTGTGTGTGTGTGTGTCTGTGTGTGTGTGTGTGTGTGTGTGTGTGTGTGTGTGTGTGTGTGTGTGTGTGTGTGTGTGTGTGTGTATACTTGGGTGTGTGTGCCAGAGGGGTGGAAGTGGGAGACTGCATATTGTATATTAGTCTAATTAATTACTAATATATGTATATACAAATATATTATTGATCTTAATTGCACTTTGACAACCTCTGTTCCAATATTTGGTATATTGATGTTTACCTTCAACTTGAATCTAATGTTTAATTTATGTATGATCAGCCACAATGCGTCTACAGTGTATAATAAAGATGAATGAGGTGCTATTTTTAGGCCAATCTGTGATCTCTCAAGGGTTATAATAACGTGTCCTAAAGCTTGCAGACAGAAGCTTATCATCCAATCTTACAATATTCCGCTTTGCATTTCCTGTTCCTGTGAGGCTGTTTTGTAGCCATGGACTGTTTATAGCTCCCAATGAAGCTTTATAGTCATAAATGCTTTTAAAGGATCCCATGACACATACCACTAATATTGATCACTGTGTTCATGCCAACTAATCATTTTGCCTACAGTAGATGGGCTGCTACTAGTGGTGCAAGTCATGTGCACGATGTCATGGTTGCAGAAATAAAAGCATTCTTCTTCTGCTCTGCCAGGTTTGTGCTGTTATATTTTATTTTCCAGATGGTTGTGTGTAGCAGGTACAGGGTTAGTCGTTAAGGCAATCAAGTTCAAGTTTGGTGCATTACATCTCCCTACATCTGCAACTTCTGACAGAACGGCACGTAACGTCAGTGCAAATAAAAGACAAACGTCCAAAAATAAATAATTGCAACTGTTGTGAATTCCCCTGTGCTGCTTCAAACACCGCCCCTGGAGGACTGATAAACATGACCTGCCTGTTGCACAAGGCTCCTGGTTGGACAGTGACAGCAGGTGTGATCAGGTCAGAGGATCAGATAGAGACTGACAGAGCAGACAGACTGACAGCAAAGGGTCTCCAGTCCTGCTCCCCTCATGTGTCTCTGACAACTCAAAAATATAATGCTTTATCACTTTACACTTTATTTATGAAAATGATAGCAATCATATATATATATATATATATATATATATATATATATATATAACATATATATACATATATAACACATAGGAAGGATTATAATGACCTCTAAGTATCAAAAAACATCATAATCAGCTATTTTTAAAGTCAATTAAAATATATTTTCACTTTAGTTAAAGAAAACAATGACCATAGAGTACATTATAATCCCACATGAGTGCATTATTACAGTGATAAGGAATTCAAAAATATGTTTTTGGTGATTTATTAATTATTCTTTTAATGCTTGAGAATTTGTAATCATGCTATGATCATACAGTGCTCTAGGTATGTTTTAATATATGTCGTATCCTTTTCTTACATGGGGGTCATAGAAAGTGTTGCTGAAACAACATGTAGTACATTTCCATATAGCATTAGAAGTAGGCTGACTTTTTAGTATTTACAGTATAAGCTGCACAGCTTTCTCCCAAGACTCCTGCCTCCTAGTGACCTTTAGTGGCTGCCAGGTGGAGATGTTCAAAGATGGTGGTCGGGGGGAAGAGTGTCATCAGTCATCGTCATTGATTGTGAGAGAGTGCGTTTAGTGTTCATGGATTAAAGTGTGGGGAGTTTTCAGCCTCTGATCTTTGAGGTTTTAGTCATTATTTCCATTTCCTTTGCCGTGAGCTTAGTTTTTATCCCATACCAGACCGTTATCAATGGTGGCAAGATTCCCTGAATACATTCAACCTGTCACTGTCTGCTTTGTGACTCACATTGTTTAATTTAGCACAGACTCAAGAGTTATATGTGTATCTCCTCTATTCACTCCACGCTTATTTTCAGATATATTTAGTGATCTAATTCAGGAATGTGGCCAATTTGGCCCACAGCTGGGTGCAGGAAACCATAGTCATTTGTTTGAAACTGCTACTTTTTATGGCTTCTTATTCTTCTTCCTGTCTTCTTCCTGTCTGTTGCTGTAACTCTACCAGTAAGTGGTGGTAGAGCTCCATTCTTTCATGTGATCCTACCATGAGGCCAGTTTCACATTTCAGACTCTGATATTGAACACCTTACATACATCTAACATATTGAGTTTTTTGAGACATTTATTTTTTAAGATAAATTCAAATCTACAACTTATAGTAGAGCAACACTACAGCACAGGCTCAATGAGATCCTTCTTTTGTACACAATCTCTATTACACAATTCATCTCTTATAGCTAACTATAATAACTATCATCTTTTTTTCTTGCTGTTGTTATAATGTATAATGTCTGAATGATTGGTAACAGTGACACATAGGATAAAGTTAGTTGAGATACTGCAAGAAATATTCTAAAATGAAGGTAATTGCTTTGTGTTAGCATGTGGTATCCAGTGTACAATAAGAAATGATGCAATGCATTTAACTGTTTACCACATTTTCAGACAGTGCTTTTTTTCAATGCCTCATAAGGACTCCAGGTTTCAACACTGGGGTACAAGCATTTGGAAAAAGATCACATAACACAGAATTAACTTTGGAATAATTAACAATAGGAATTTGTAATACACTGCTCTGTTTTTTATTTTATTTTTCTACCGTGTTAAATTAATGTACAACCATAACCACAAACATATAAAATAAATCTATGCATCGCAATATGAAGACATAAACTGTGTCTAACTATTTGCAACTTGCATGTTGTTTACGTTTTTACACATACATTTGCTTTGGCAGCAGGAGCATTTGCTATGCTCTTTTTAGTTTTCTCTTCCTGTTCTATTGTCTTCTCTACAGTCTTCGGTTTCCACAATACTTTCCAATAAGCATCACAATGGACACTGGACAGTAATTTAGTCTATGTAACACGCTACAAAAAGACTGAAAGAGCACGCTCCAAAATAGATCCCTATCTTAAAAAACATTGTCTGTTTTTCTGCCGAGGTAAAGTTTGCCACAGTTTTCTGAGATGTCAGAGACAGTTGTTGGGAGAGAATCCTAGAAATGGCCTTGGTAACAGGAAATGTACATGTGTTGAAGTGGCCTTCAGCCCCATGCAAAGTCAACACCCTGAGTGACTGCAGGGTGTGCTCTGTGCTCTGCTGCTGCTGCTGCC
The DNA here is from genome assembly GCA_943591055.1 of Gobionotothen gibberifrons. Lineage (NCBI taxonomy): Eukaryota > Metazoa > Chordata > Actinopteri > Perciformes > Nototheniidae > Gobionotothen > Gobionotothen gibberifrons. Next base: position 258,224 of record CALSBZ010046872.1, on the reverse strand, counting down.
TCCCTGATCAAACACACAAGAGGTTTATTAATAATAAGGCAACGACAAGGCATTGTGTGGCACTTTATGCTTACACTCTCAGTCTCACTAGATCACATCACAATGTGTCAGAAAGTGTGAAAGGGGTTACTACCATATCATCAAAGAAATTAAGTAATTCAGACTATGGTAGCTCTTCCCTATTATATTTAATGTAAGGATGTGATCAAAGTCAAAGTCAACTTTATTGTCAATCTTTCAGTTTGTGTGTACAGACAGAGAGATCGAAATACTGTTTCCCACAATTCCAGAGGAATACAAAATAAAAAAAGATGTATATACATAATATATATACACAAGCAAAAGACGCATATATACATATGCACATTAAAGACAGAGCAATCAATAGATAATTAAATAACAGTCACTTCAAAATCAGTGAAAAATGTACATTAGTGCAAGACTGTCCATAGCAGCATAAAAACTGTCTGGTGATATGATACTGCATCCTCTACTGCAGTGCTTCTCAAACCTTTTTCAGTAATGTACCCCCTTTGAAACATTTTCTCAGCCGAGTACCCCCTGACCGTCCCCGAACATTTTTGATAGAAAAAGCCTATATACATAATTACAATATAGTGATGTTCCATCAGTGTGTGATTTATTAACTCCTTCATGCATGAATTACAACAAACTAAGAACATATACATAACGATTTTTCCAAGGAGTTTTTCAATTGAAGTAATATATATGTTTAACAAATCAATGAACAAAATGATATATTATGAAAAACCAGAGGTGGGAGTAAGTCCTACATGTGCAAGTCATGAGCAAGTCTCAAGTCTTGACCAACAAGTATCAAGCAAGTCCCAAGTCACTGTGGTGAGAGTCAAGCAAGTCAAGTCAAGTCATTGCTCAGGTCAAGCAAGTCAAGTCATACAAAATTCTGATGAATAAGCCCAGTTTCCGCATTTAAATCAGTTAAAAGACAGTGGTTATGAAAATGGATTCAACCCACACTATGATCTTCATTACATACACAGTTAATCATTTGAAATCTAATTTAGACCGATGGCAATCATATTAGATTCATATTAACCCTAGAACTTCATTATTTCCTTATAAACTAAGTAGGACGATTTAAAACTCACTTAATTGGTTTAATTTAGAAATTCCTTCAGTTTATCATCATAACAGATCAAAAAGTTCAGATTCATTTTACAATAAATCAAAGAATGATGCACTTCTACAAACAAAAACAACATAATTAAAACATTTAAACAAACTACTAAAAGTAGATGAACTACATTATTCAAAAGTTTACAGTAACTTCTGATAATAACACAGGGAAAATAAACGAGGCATCTCTCTCTCTCTCTCTCTCTCTCTCTCTCTCTCTCTCTCTCTCTCTCCTGACAGCCCGTCAGTATCAGGGTTAGTCCAAATGAATCCCTTGGCGGTTCTAGTGTTAATTTACCGTGTTGTCTTCTCTTTGCAATGCTTCATCGATTTGAAACCAAGTCTAACGTAGCTTAAACTTAACGTTAGCTTTCTAGCTAGCACAACACATGCACGTACCTTTCTCTGTGTTTTTTTTTGTAGTGACGAATGAAGTCGGATGTTGTGGTGGTCCTGTCACCGATCTTTATGCTGCAGACCCTGCATACCGCTGTTCTTTTCTTATTACCGTAATCGACAAAAGAATCCTTGAATCCAAACTTCACTATTTTTGGAGTAGGCTAAAGCTAGCCGCTGCCATGTTAACTGAGACTCCTGCCTTCTAGTGGGTTGCCAGGTTTGCACGCACGGCGCTATAATCACGTTTTTCGAAAAAACTAAACGTAATATCTCACTCCAAAACCAAATGCAAATATTTAATTTTAAACAGTCAAGTCCTTTCAAGTCATCTATCTCAAGCTTAAGTCAAGTCTCAAGTAATGAATACCAAGTAAAAGTCAAGTCAAGTCTTTTATCAATGTTAGTCAAGCAAGTCTCAAGTCAAAAAATGTGTGACTCGAGTCTGACTCGAGTCAAGTCATGTGACTCGAGTCCCCACCTCTGTGAAAAACTATAAAATACAATACACACATTTGACATGTTTATATGAGGACCCCCTTGGTGGTTCTAGAAATATTTTATATAAAATTGTGTTTTCTATTTCACTTATTGTACTAAGATTATTTTTGTAATCATGCATGGTATTTTTTTTAATGAACCTTTTTTTATCTCACGTACCCCATGCAGTACCCCAACGTACCCCTAGGGGTCTGCGTACCCCCATTTGAGAATCACTGCTCTACTGTACAAAGAGGATATTGTTTTTTTGGCCAATTACACTTGATTAGTCTTCTAATTGTATATACATTTATAGATAGTCTCCCCATTATTTTAAGTGGTGATCAGGAAAAGGCAAGAGCTTGGTATCTGTGACATGTTTTTTGCAGAACCAATCATTTCTTTTAGTATGAACAGTCAGTAATGATGGAGGAGTTCCTCACCCTGCCCCTCTCCGCCTGCACGAGGAGCCTACATGCTCTTTATTGTAATGATACCCACACCTCCAGCCCTTTCCTGCTGCTGAGCCTGGCACAAGAGCTGCTGATTCAGTTGTACAGTGAACATTGAATCTTTCCCTGCAGTCTGGTTTGGATTGCTTCAGAAGCGAGGCAAGAATACTCCCTGGCATTCGGAAAACAAAGAGTGGAACAGGCTAGCAAGTGTGCAGGTGTGCTTCATATGAGAGGCCCCGCCTTACATTTTCCGCCACAGATTTGGGGAAATTGGTCCGTGCGCAAAGCATTGTGGGGATTTTAAGACCGCGGAGTCTACACATGTGCAGCCTCGACATTTCTCCAAACGAAGTGTCACTACCCGATCTGCCGCCCTGCCCTACTGACAATGTACTTAAAGCCCCTTTACAAAGAAGTGCCCAAGGGCAGGGGAAAGTCTTTTATTTACAATGTCAAGTAGCCTACAAGTAAGAAGCAACCTTGAAATTCAATAGGTTATTTGATCCAGTGCCCTTTGGACTCTGTAGTATTCGACTATTGTCTTGTCTGTTAAGAAATGAATGCTGTAGTCGGAAATGATCATATCTACTCTCCATAGCAAAAGTAATGATAAATGAACTGAGAGGTCTAACACTCTGGCAGATGTTGAACCTATTATCAGGCATTGCAACCTTGAGAAAAAGTGTAAGACAGTCCAGGTGTTTAACCCTCCTGTTGATTTACTACTTTCATCAATCATAACTTTTTTGTCTTACATTCGATTGCATTAAGGCTCTATGATATCCTTCACAGTAGACATTTGAACATACACAATTTCTGATCACCACTTTTATTGAATTTTGGATGATTTAGTCAACTTTGTAACACC
>CALSBZ010046872.1:231168-246515 GCA_943591055.1 Gobionotothen gibberifrons | reverse complement strand
ATCTGTGACGTTTCGCTCTCTCAAAAGTTGGGCCATTTTATCATCATCCGCTAATGAGCAACTCTCATAGGAATGAATGAGGCCCCGCCTCCCACGCTGTATCCAGTTCTTATTATACATCCATGGACAAACCCTGTGATAGTCCTCAAGCTCTGTGATTGGAGAGTGTGCTCCGAGGGTTACGCCGAGCGTTGAACAGCACTTGAAATGGGATGGAACCACGGCAGACTGTCCAAAACTGGATTCGAACGGGTCCACCCCACCCCGTGTTAACCACTAGGTGTTCCAGCTGTGCACGTTTATGATGTAAATACAGCCTATCTACCAATTGGATCAAATATAAAAGTCAGCCGAATTAGTATTGATACTGCAAGGAGACGTATTGTGTGAAAAGAAATGTAAGATGTTGTTTAATTGCTGATATATTTATGATCCATGTCACATTTTCAGTGTTGGCGGCAGTTCCTCATGTTTGTCTAGAAGTCTTCTCATCAGGGCTCTATAAATAGAGAACTACGGCAGATATGTAATATTTAATGCAGCCGAACCGTGTATTACAATCAGTGTTGGGCAAGTTACTTCCAAAATGTAATATATTACATATTACTTATTACTCTCTTTTGAAAGTAATAAGTTACATTACAATATTACTGTCTCTGAAATGTAATGAGTTACATTACTTTTTAGTTACTTTTTAGTTACTTTCACCAAAATAACCGCAAAAGAATGGCTAGGTATTTTAAATGCTAAAATGTAGTTTAGTGCAGCTCATTATACATCCAGTGAAGGGCAATGTGGTATAGCATAACAACTGAGTAGGCCATTAAGTCTTCTAACAACTTGTATTACACGGCTTAGTTGAATACTCGATTCTGATTGTAAATACTTAACATGTGACACGTTGTTAATACAGTACAGACCACTGTCAAGGACTGTAATGAAGGTTGCTAAGGAGGATCAAGAAAGAGAAAGGAAAAGAGGTTAAAAGACGGAGCGCTGGACGTCAGATAAATCACCAGAAGAAGGCAGAGAGGAAGTCAACAATAACAGGACACGGAATGGGCTCTGTAGTGTGTTCAGTATATGGCCACGTACAGGCCCGGTTCCAGAACAAAAGTGCATCTGAGATTACAGGGGGGCGCAGCAGTAGTAGGTTTACATGAGCAACAGCAATGAAAAATAGCATTGATGGTCCCCAATGAACAGATTATGGCATTTGTTATGTTTTGAAACCAAGCAAGTGAGAACATTTCAAGTGTGTTAAAAGTGCAATCCTGAAATATTTCATATAGTCCAAAGTGGACTATGGCAAAGAAAAGCACAAAAGCTTAAAAACTGTACTGATACAACAAATGAGAACATATTGTAAATTAAGGCACATATTATTTGAACCAGCTCATGGTTTGAAATGGCAAACATTGAAAAGCAAAAGTATTATTAAAACCATGTAGCCTACTACATCATCACCTTGGTCCCATCATATACTCTGGGAAGAGAATATTTACTGTGCTTGAAAACTGGTATCACATCATCATGTGAGGTTGACTTTGTGACCTGGAGAACATTTCAGCTGCAACATTAGCTTGTTGATAAGCTTGGGACATGAGATCTTTTTGTAGGCATTCGTGGTGCTATTGTATGCATTATTTTTGACCCAGCATTTCTACAGGCATGGCAGAATATGGCACTATTTTCACATGAATATTCCATTGTCTATTTTTATAGGCCTACACAAGCTGCAAAATGACCGCCTTACCCCCACTTTACAGGCGGGGGTACTTGTTTAGATATACCTGGGCAGGCTCTGTTTTGCCGTGGTATCCTGGCACCTGCGGGCCGCAGAGGGGCGGCGTAGTTTCGGGCGAGGAAGACTGCTGCTCCGGGGGCGAGGGCGGCGAGTGGCGGTAGTAAACTCGTGTCCACAACGGAGGGTAACGTGATGTCCCCATCCGACCTGTTGCTACTGTCTGCAGTAGATGCAGTGTTGCTGGCGTTTAGTGATGGTTGCTTTAACCATTTTCGTATAAATGATTATCCACAGATGTGTGTGTGTCACTGCTGTGGAAGCACTTTGGAAATGATGCACGCGCAGCGGAGCAGGTCACGCGCACCTGACACAATCTGTTGTATTTTCGCTCCGTTCTCTGGTGTCGTAATGTCTCGCTATGTTAGATTCTTAAAAAACAAAACACCATTTCATTGCGGGTTAAAATGGGTTGTAACTGCGTTACTGAGCATTGTAACGGGTAATATATTACCCACATTTCATTAGTAATGCGTTACATTACTTCGTTACAGCAAAAAGTAATATATTACTGTAACTCCGTTACTTTTGTAACGCGTTACACCCAACACTGATTACAATGCCGTTATGTGATGACCTCCAAAGAGAATGCAAGCACACTCGGAATAAAGTGTTTTCGGTCTGTTTCCGGTATTTGTTTATGACGATGTGATGAGATGTGAGACTGGAATTGCACAGGGGAAAATAACGTATCTATATGCCACAATTGTAGATGCGGATTTTGTTAAACTAATACGTTTGCTCTGTGGACCAACACTATACATTGACGTGCAATACAGATAACACCATTAAACAGTTACACAACATAACAGAAATAATATCGATAGCAGCGTCCCTAGCAACCACCTTGGTAACAATGAAAACAAACTAAACAGGTTTTACAAATGCCTCATGATTCCCTAACAAACACAATGTGGTTTGCAAATACAAAACACCATCTACAAACTAATGCATTTAGTTTTGCAAAGAAAAAACGTATCTATCAAACAAACACATAACATTTTTCTAATAAATCATGTTTTAGAGACAAATTCAGCATAGGTTTTACAAGTACAGCACTTTTTTTTACAAGTACAAAACTTGTTCTACTCGGAATATTACTGCCAAAAGTCACGTGACTCACTCACGTGAAAAAAAAGTGCACTGTAAAAAATGGCTGTGAAATACACAGTTATTTACAGTGTTTGTGCACAGTAAATGACTGTATACCATTTTAGAGAATAATACCGTGTTTCCAACCAAAAATTACAGCAACTCTGGAGTTACTGTAGAAATAGCAGTAGTAACGTCCCAACTGTATAAAATCACAGTAACCAACAATGTACTGTATACAATCACAGTAACCAACAATGTACAGTAGATAATCACAGTAACCATTAATGTACTGTAGATAATTACAGTAACCATCAATGTACTGTAGATAATCACAGTAACCTACAATGTACTGTAGATAATCACAGTAACCTACAATGTACTGTAGATAATGCAGTAACCAACTATTTACTGTAGAAGATCACAGTAACCAAAAAATATTTTATATACTTAGATATATATTTGCAGGGGCACCGTAAGGGGGTGAAAAGTTAGAACGATTCTAAGGGCCCGTGACTAACAGGGGCCCAAACAATTTTAGAACATTAAGAAAAACATGTTTAAGTAACCAATGTGATATATTTTCATGGGGCCAAAAATCCCTGGCGGCGCCCCTGTATATTTGTAAGACCCTATAGCCGCGTTCACACCGGAGTACTTTTCCCACAATAGTTCATCAGAACTACGATATATTTGCGTTCACACCAAAAAGCCCCAGGAACGAAATTAGTTCATGAGAACCTTTTTACCCCCTTTTCCGTCAGTTTTCAGTCCCTGCTAGAGAGCTATTTCTGATTGGCTGGGCGGAATGCAAACCACGCCCCGTAAAACTCCCAAAAAGTTTTGTGAAGACGCCATTTTATTATCCTCGCATTAGCATTATTATCATTAGCATTAGCATAGCGCAGAAACACAGAGAGACTAACTTATGGCAACACAAAAGAAAACATGAGAGCGGTGGAGATGAGGAGGTGTCGGCGTTCTGGCGATTTACTCGGAAGGCTTCAGTAGAAGCAGCTTCTACTGAAGCCAGTCCCTAACTCCGGGGACTTCCGGCCGGGGACTCCGGGTGGCAGTATACGCCGTGAAGTTGTTTGCGGCCTGCCAGTAAACCCAAAGCAGAAGAAGAAGAAGAAGAAGTGATGTCAGCGGCTTCATTTGCCTAATCCTCCCCCAGGGACTTATTCCGGTGTGAACGCGATCTGTACTTAGTTCATGAGAACTAAAGAGTTCTGATTAACTAAGTTCTGATGAACCTTTGTGTGAAGAATACTGCGGTGTGAATGCGCCTTATGTCTTCTATGCAAACCAGAAGAACTACAAATGTGGTGCTGATTTATACAAAGAATGTGTCTTGGCATTGCACCTTAAAAACGCAAGACAGAAGAATACAAATATACAAAAGTAAGGTAATAATCATCATTTTTATTATTATTGTGGCGGGTCGAAAGTAGACGAGAATAGCCGATTGCAGCTGGGGGAGGTCTCAAAAAGCTTGCCTGAAGTCGGACAGCTCGGAGTCGGCTTGACTCGGTTTGCAATAGCGGAATTTGCATTGACGTTCTTCGTTGCAGATGAACAATTATTATATCACTACAAATTAATGACTCAAGTGTCTGTTCATTTTAAAACAAATCAATACAAGGGGGGTTGAATCCTACATGTAAAAGACAGAACCACTACTTTGCAAAACTACTTCCGTCAGTGGTCTTGACCAGTTTGCATTTATAAAGAATGTACAAATGTGTTTAATCGTTAATGTCAGATATGTACTAAGTAAATACATTTGTTCCTGCTCAAGATTAGATTCAACTTTATTGTTATTGCACAGATTACAGGTACTGAGACAACGAAATGCAGTTAAGCTTCTAACCAGGAGTGCAAAAAGCAGTAAAGTGAAAAGTAATGTACACAATCTACAGAATACAATTTAGAATTAATTGAATGATGAATAAACAGTGAGGGGTATGAACAACAGGACACAGGAGTGGTTTAAATAAACTGGGTTTTTTATTTACCCAAAAGTTCACATAAAACATCATAAATCAATCATTTCTAATAACTAGTCCTATAAAAGAGGTCAACAGAAAATACCTCAAAGAAACATGGCATCAACTTAACACGTAGGTGTTAACTCAACAAACTGACCTGCTACAATGAAAAACCAAGGAACCTATATAGTGGCTTGGCCAAACCAAGTTGAAACTAGTGTTAATTTCGTCAGCTATTTTTTTTATTTAGTTTTAGTCTTAGTCCTGTGTTAAATTTCCTTTTTAGTTTTAGTCATATTTAGTCACCTTCATCCTGTTTTTATTTAGTCAAGTTTTAGTCGACTAAAAGTCTGAGCATTTTAGTCTTATTTTAGTCGACTAAAACAGTAAATATTTTAGTCAAGATTTAGTCGACTAAAAGTCTGAGCATTTTAGTCTTATTTTAGTCAAAGAAAACTAATTATTTTAGTCATCAGATTATATAGAACATTTCAGTCAAACTAGTCTAGCCAAAACCAATAATTTGTCATTTTAGTCAAACTTATTTCACAATAAGATTATATCTTGTCCTTATTTGATGAAAAACACAGGTTGAATGATTAAGAATGCAGAGAGTATATGGTCAGGTTTGTGGTGTTTTTACCAGCTGTGTTATGGCCACATTGCTTCCCTTCTGATAAAACAATGCATTCGCTTTTTTTCTCCGCCTCATTGTAGTGAAAATGGCCCCAAATATCACATTGTTTCTTTCTCCCAAGCAGTGGTGGCTTTAGACTTTTTCGTTGTCAGTCATTTTGACGGACAGGATCGTAACATTTCCGTCATAATCCATTATTACCCGTCGAGTGCACAATTGATCACTCACTCGCGCTGACGGGGGGGTATTCAGGTATTAACACGAGTGCGACCACTGCTCCCAAGCCCTGTTGTTGCCATTTTATTTTCTGTTAAATAAGGTTAGTTAGACCATGAGTTAGATCCGAGTATTCCTGACAGTTGCCGCTGCCCGGTGTAATTCAAATGTACCGCCGCGCGCAGCACGGACACACAGCTGCTGCCCAGCCGCAGCACCGGAAATGGAACTGCTGGGAGAAAAACTGACTATCAGAGATGTAACGTTATCTTTGATAATATTTCGTCTCCTCATTTTTCGTCAACGAAAGTAAAGAGGTGCTCTCCCTGAGGTTTCTCCCATTTTTCCCCTTTAAACTGTGGGTTTTCTCTGGAAGTTTTTCCTTGTAAGATGTGAGGGTCTAAGGACAGAGGGTGTCGTATTGTCATACTGATATTCTGTACAAACTGTGAAGACCACTGAGACAAATGTAACATTTGTGATATTGGGCTATATAAATAAACATTGATTGATTGATTGATAAAGAGAGATTTTGGCATAGTTTTTATTTAGTAAACTACATTTTCGTCTCGTCACTTTTCGTCAACGATATTACATGATGATTTCATTACAGTTATTGTTTACTGCCGTCTGTGCCGTCTCGTCATCGTCTCGTTTTCGTCATGGAAAAAAAGGTCGTTGACGAACATATTTCATCATAGTTTTAGTCAAGGAAATTAACACTAGTTGAAACCAAGGGATAATTAATAGTAGCAGAAAACACAAAGGACACTGAAAAAACCCAAATCCCCCCTTTAACATGGAAGCAGGTGGTTTGTCCCAATCTGTCCCAATTAGAGAACCGCAGTGATGCGTCCTAAAACCCGGAAGTAAGTTAGCATTTTTAGCACTTCCGGTTCCTTCATCAAAAAGCAATGCATTTTCTCCATAGGGTTTTGGAAAATAGCTCGAAATAAGGTCTGTGGTTGACACAAATTTAGGAGATAAATCACGTTTTGTTCTAGGACATTAAATACATCAGCAGTGACCCCACTGGTGATTTTTTAAGAGTTTACGTGTCTGAAAAACGATGGTTGTTACCGAGTGGCTGAATAGGACTACAGAAATTGTCGAGGCCGTTGTACGTCATTACGCCGAACACGTAAACACTCCCGCTAACTTTGTTTGTGAAAACAAGTGCCTGCCTATCTGTAGTATCTTTAGTATCTGTACATCTATATCTGACCATTAGAATCTGTATTTTTGAAATTGTCGTTTTTAACACCGTAGTTTTACAAATTATAGAATAATTAATTACCAGTGCTTTCCAATTTTACTCGGCATTTCGTTTCGTTAGCTAACGCTACTAGTTAGCTACGCAATGGGTTGTTGCTTTGCTCTGGGTTGCAGCAACAGGTCTTCGCGTGAAACGTGCTCATTCTATCGTTTCCCGGCCAATGTTTTCCTAAGGAGAGTGGATTCGTGCCATGAGGTAAGCTGACGTTACATTTTTGTCAATGTCATGGTGAAATGTAAATGATGGGTAGTGTTAGAAATTAAAAACAATGTTGATATGGCGTAATTTGAATTAAATACACTATTTGATTTAAATCACTTTTATTCTGAAAAAACGGAAGTTCACTAACTGTTAACTTGACAATTTTATTCTGAAAATTCGTCACTTCCGGTTAGCTTTAGCATCTGGCGGAATGCTACGGTTTCAAACCGTGATTGAAGGTGAAATTACATGTGATGTTGTACACTGAGCACACTGGGATTAGCACTCATTTATTGACGCTGAATAATGTGTAGCAGGGAATGTTTAAATAACCACAGACACCAGAATGATGTAATTTAGCAACAGAAAAAGGCAGGAAATACATTGGACGACGATGCCGGCCAATAGGAGAAGACCTCATATGACAACAGGAAGAGTAAGCCAAGGATAGACCTCTTTCACCCCGGACCTGGACTGAGCAGACGCATGGGGAGAGAGCCTCCTCGCACATTTCATTTGTACACCACCGCATCTTTTGTTTAATTAAATGCTGTTAACTTTTATAAGCTTCCCTTGACTCTTTTCAGTCTCTCCTGCTCTCAGGGTTCGAACTTACTTACATTTTGGCATCCCTGGGTGGACTCTGGAGCAGAATAGAGCTGGAGGAGCAGGGAGGCTACAAGCTAACTAGCATCACACCAGGCTGCAGAAAAAGGAGTTTTTTGGCTGGGCCTAAACGGAAGGTGAGACGGTTACCTGTTTAATTCAAAAACTGTATAGTAAAATAACTTACATTAGGTGCAGGCATTGGTAGTGATTTGTAGATTGATCTGTGGTGATAACATGGTGATTGCGAGTGGTGTGGAGATTGTATATAGTGTTTCTATTGTCTCTGTTGTATCTTCGGCGCTGCCCAAGTAATGTGAATATTACTAGATTAAGACCTTCTGGGGAGGCATTAGATTTTATCTGGTATAGGACTGGGTCCACATTGTGTTAAATACCTCTGCCTCTCTGAAGAACCAGCACCTTACCGTGGTAGAGAGGTTTGTGTGCCCTGATGAACCTGGGGGCTGTGTTGTCTGGAACCTTGTGTTCCTGGTAGAGTCTCCCATGGCAAATTGGTCTCAGGCAAGGGGCCAGACTAAGATTGGTTCAAAAAGACCTCATGAAAGACGACACACGAAGTGAGGATACCCGGCCCGGAGGAAGCCCGGGGACTCGTCGGCGAGCGTCTGGTGGCTGGGCTTGCCACGGAGCCCGGCCGGGCACAGCCCGAAAAGGCAACGCGGGCAACACCTCCGCTTCTCCGTCCCGCGTCGGCTCTGGAACCTTACTTCTGGATAGGGGTTGGACTCTATTCTTCTCCGGAGTTGCTCAAGGTGTGAGGCGCCGGGCGGGTGGCCCAAGTTCAGCAGGCCTTCAACTCACACCTCCAGGGGAGCTTTTCGGGCATTCCTGTGGAGGTTGGGGACATTGAACCAGAGTGGTCGGTGTTCAAAGCCTCTATTGCCGAAGCCGCGGCGGGGAGCTGTGGTTTCAAGGTATTAGGTGCCTCAAGGGGCGGTAACCCTCGAACCTCCTGGTGGACACCGGTGGTCAGGGAAGCCGTTCGACTGAAGAAGGAGGCCTTCAGGGATTTGTTATCCCGGGGGACTCCCGAGGCAGCTGCAAGGTACCGACAGGCCCGAAGGGCAGCAGCCTCAGCCATGGCCGATGCAAATCAGCGGGTGTGGGAGAAGTTCGGAGAAGACATGGAAAAGGACTTTCGGGCTGCACCAAAGTTGTTCTGGAAAACTGTCCGACACCTCAGGAGGGGGAAGCAGGGAACCATCCAAGCTGTGTACAGTAAGGATGGGACGTTGTTGACCTCAACTGATGGAGTGTTGGGCCGTTGGAAGGAACACTTTGAGGAACTCCTGAACCCGACAACTCCGCCCTCTATGTTAGAGGCAGAGCTGGAGTATGACGGGGGATCAACACCAATCTCCCGGGGGGAGGTCACTGAGGTAGTCAAACAACTCCACAGTGGCAAAGCCCCTCGGGTGGATGAGATCCGCCCAGAAATGCTGAAGGCTCTGGGTGTTGAGGGACTGTCATGGTTGACACGTCTCATCAACGTTGCGTGGAAGTCGGAAACAGTACCGAAGGAGTGGCAGACCGGGGTGGTGGTTCCCCTTTTCAAAAAGGGGGATCAGAGGGTGTGTGCCAATTACAGAGGCATCACACTACTCAGCCTCCCCGTGAAAGTTTACTCTAAGGTACTCGAAAGGAGGGTCAGGCCGATTGTCGAACCTCAGATTGAGGAGGAACAATGCGGATTCCGTCCTGGTCGTGGAACAACGGATCAGCTTTTTACTCTTGCAAGGATCCTGGAGGGGGCCTGGGAGTATGCTTATCCGGTCTACATGTGTTTTGTAGACTTGGAGAAGGCGCATGACCGGGTTCCCAGGGAGATACTGTTGGAGGTGCTGCAGGAGTATGGGGTGAGGGGGTCTTTACTCAGGGCCATCCAATCTCTGTACTCCCAAAGCGAGAGCTGTGTCCGGGTCCTCGGCAGTAAGTCGGACGTATTTCCGGTGAGGGTTGGCCTCCGCCAGGGCCGCACCATTGTGACGAAAAGTGAGCTGAGCCAGAAGGCAAAGCTCTCTGTCTACCGGGCCATTTTCGTTCCTACCCTCACCTATGGTCATGAAGGATGGGTCATGACCGAACGAACGAGATTGCGGATACAAGCGGCCGAGATGGGTTTTCTCCGCAGGGTGGCTGGAGTCTCCCTTAGGGATAAGGTGAGAAGTTCAGTCATCCGGGAGGGACTCGGAGTTGAACCGCTCCTCCTTCGCGTCGAAAGGAGCCAGTTGAGGTGGTTCGGCACCTAGTTAGGATGCCACCTGGGCGCCTCCCTAGGGAGGTGTTCCAGGCACGTCCAGCTGGGAAGAGACCAAGGGGTAGACCTAGGACCAGGTGGAGGGATTATATCTCTTCGCTGGCCTGGGAGCGCCTTGGGATCCCCCAGTCAGAGCTGGTTGATGTGGCCAGGGAAAAGAAAGTTTGGGGCTCTCTGCTGGAACTGCTACCTCCGCGACCCGACCACGGATAAGCAGGAGAAGATGGATGGATGGATGGACCTCTGGGGAGGTATCAGACTTGATCTGTTTTACACTGGACTGGGTCCATTCGTGTTAGTCTATATGTTTGATGTGTTAAACCGGTGTAGTCTGGTTTAATAAAGTATATTGTGTGGAGTTTTTTAGCCGAAAAGTATATTTTTGTGTGATGTTCTAAGCCGAAAAGATTGTGTACAAGATTGGTATGAGATCAGCTTTTAAGGTCAGCATCTATAGAATTTAGAGCTAAGATAAATGAAGATTGTGTTGTTTTGTATTGTCAAGCAGTGTGGGTTTTGTATTGTCACATGTTGAGTGTGTTCCCCTTCCCCCAGTCACATGAGGATAATGCTATACTGCTAAGCTAGTTAGCTAGCCAGTTAGCATTACTAGGTGGTGGTGATATAGTTTGACTAAAGATACAACTGGTAATTACTGATTTAAATACACAGGGATGGTGTAGATGAACGTTGGGAGTAGAATGAGTTGTTTTGTTTTTCATGCTTTTCAAAGAAAGTAATTTGAACTTTATTGTTTGGGGAAATAAACAGGAAGTAGGTTTATGAACCGGAAGTGCAAGTTGATACAATTGAGAGGAGTTACAAATAAAACAGCTCCCCTAGCGGACATAATAAGTATTACAGTTAATACATTCTTCACCACCAGATAAAGGTTACATGTGGTTTCTTTGAATTGAAGTATTGTAGTTAACTCATTTTATGACATTTGCATAATTTCATAAACTTGAGTATACACTAGGGGTGTAACGATATCCAAAACTCACGGTACGATAATATCGCGATAAAAAGTCCACGGTACGATATTTATCGCGATATTGAAAAATATTTTTTTTTACTTGCATTTCTTTTTCTTTATTAAATTATAAATCTGATTTCTACAGCATTTTAGTAGGATAGTAGTATTTTAAAGTGTCAAAAATATAATAATCAGACCCTGCAATAGAATAAATCAAGTTTCACTTTAGTTTTTCAAGCAACTCAACTCTAACTCACTAACTCACTCACTCAGCATCATCAAGGTTATCTTTTAGGAATATGAGCATGTCCACATTTCCAGGTAGAAGCTGGGATGTTTGGGCGTTTACAATATCCCCTGCTGTGTAAAAAACTCTCTTGCTTGGTACTGATGTTGCTGGGACAGAGAGATATGCTTTGGCCATGGGTGACAGCAGTGGTAAAACTGTGCATTGTCTCTCCACCACTTCAAAAACAATACAATTGTTGCCAAGAAGGTGAGGCTTATTAACAGGGTGAGATATAAATATACTGTTGGTACTTGTCTATGTCTCTAGGTATGTACATGTAGCCCTGTAAATACGATGACCTTTTGTGTTATCTGTTGTTGTATGTTCATGTTATTCAAAAATTAACGCGTTAAAAAAATTAACGCATTTTAATCGCACGTATTTTTGCACCGCGGAACGTTTCTCACTGGATGAGTTTCAGGCGTACCGATTATACTGGAGCACCAACTAACGTTCATGACTTCAGACAACAACAAACCACAGTGAACAATTCAAACATGAACGAAGAAGCTGATGAGACCGCTTTGGTTGTCCCCGTGGATGGGAAATGTTGTTTTAAAAAACGGGCGGATGTAAGCATCGATAAGAGCACGGTTGTGTGCAAATTATGCAAAAAGGAATTCGCATATCACCGCAGCACATCAAGCCTCCAGTATCACCTCAATGCTAAACATATAGCAGCTAGCGTGGAAGCTAGCGTGGACGTTAGCCCGACTCCGAGTACAAGGAGGACCCACACTCAACCAGATGACTGGTTTCAGAGCCAGGATAACTAAGTCCACGTCTGAAAAAATAACCAACTCACTGGATTGCACTCGACTGTAGACCACTTGGAGTGGTAGAAGATAAGGGGCTGCAAAAAACTGTTGGTAAATCAACAAAGTCTGTTATGGCCTCTGAAGCAACAGAGAGATGTTTTCTAATAGTCAGGGTTTCCAATGTTCTGAATGTACTTGAAAGTATTGTGTTTTACTTAAAAACAAAGTGTTATAGTTTACAGAAGGTCTACCTACCTATAGGCTACCTGAATCTCTGAAATGTACTATATTCCTAAATATGCTATTGCTACACTTTATGGCAAAAATTGCACTTTTCTGTTGGTCTTGGTTAAGTACCACCTTGAAAAAAAATAAACAATGTTTTGTTGCTTAAGCTTATGTATTCAGTCATTATTCAATGGTATACTAAAATTCATGTGAAAAAAATTGCTTCTCACTGTTCTCAGGTCAAATTAAAAATGCGATTAATTTCGATTAATTAATTACAAAGCCTCTAATTAATTAGATTAATTTTTTTAATCGAGTCCCGGCCCTAGTTATAACCTACTTGTTGCCATGTTGGACAGGTCCCCCTTGAAAAAGAGATCGATGATCTCAATGGGACCATCTGGTTAAATAAAGGTTTAAAAGGGCGCGGTCATTAAAGCCCTTCCCCAATCAGTGCAGGCACGCCTTAGAGATGTGGTGGGGTTAGAAGCTAAAATCCCAGAAGAATGGAGACTACATCTCATTCACCATGACATCAAATACCAGGAAATAACAAAGGAAGATGATGAAGAAACAAAGAAACTGGGAAAAATACTTTTGAAGATGCAGGTGGCTGAGAAAGATACTGAAGCTAATCAGATGGCCATACTAGCAGAGAAGGCAGGGTGGACACCTCTAACAGTTCAAACTCAGGAAGAACCAGAGAATCAAATGCAGAACCAACAAAGTGGAGGAGGAAGTGTATGTCCACAAAACCAGGTTCAGCAAACAAATCCTCAAATCCTTGATAAAGGAGGGAGTAATTGTTGTATGTTCGGACACCCAGGCTTCCACACACTGCTAAAGAGTTTAACATTGTTTTTTAAGTGGACCAGAATTGAAGATAAATGAGTATAATGAGCTATGAAATGCAGAGCTACACAGATCCTAGTAATGGTTTGACTCAAGATAATGGTTATGTACACAGGTTTCTGAATTAGATCTATTAGACATTGTAATACTAATTAGGTGTAAGTGAATTGCAGTAGTAGTAGTACTATAAGGAAGTGAGTTTTGTACCAAGTTTCAGGAAAGATGGGAGGCAGAAGTCCAAATGAAAAGTTAGAACCATCTTGAAAATCATAGTTGAAATCGTGAATGAATAAGGAATGGCGCTCCGCATATGACATATTTTTGTAGATAAAGGGTACCCGCCTTTGCTGAAATACCTCTGAAAAGACTCTGCAGAGCACGACATGGCCAAAAGACCGAGACCAAATGACCTTTGACCCTGACTGATAGTGTGACAAAAGCACTGTCAATGACTGACTCTGGGGTGTACCTGACCAAACCTGACCTGACAACCAGACAGTGTGAGTGTGAATGAATGCCGGCATGTGATCAGTGTAACTGCATGATTCTAAAACAATAACTAACCAAGCATGTTTTTGGACTAACATATTATTTTGGAGCTCCAAGGGAAACAAGAGGTTTCCTAAAAATTCCATAAAAAGGGGAAACCGCACATGTGACCCGTTTCTAATCTACTTGATGATATTTTAAACCGCACAGGAGTTGGCGGTTTGCAAATGTAAAACTCAAACTAAAACTGAAGATTCTGTTTCTTTTAGGACTGAAGGACGGAGAGAAACACTTATTTTCAATGAAGTGTTTACTTTGGAAATGACAATAATGGATGTCAAATTGTAAATGTGCGCTATGTCCCTAACCAATATTTACCTGAAAGGTGTTTCCCCTCCCCATTACAGGATTTTGTTACACATGAGTTCATGTGTAAAAAGGGGGGAGTGTGTATAATGTATAAAGGTCAACATGGTTGTAAAATTCACAATTAAAATTTTTCTTTTAAGGATTGAAAGAAACTTTCCGCCCCAACCCAGATGTTCAAACTGAGCATTGAAGATAGTTTTAGAATTAACCTGCTCCATATCTTGGGATAATATACTGTTTGGTGAATGTTGACATGTTTCTAAATATTGATTGAGTTATAACAGGTAACACAGATGCAGAATTAGTGGCCAAGGGGCTACTGTGAGAGATGTAATTCCAGAATGGAATACCGAAGAAGTTGACCTGTGATGATGAAACAATTTTGTAAGATATTAAAGTACCTGAGGTTTGAAAGGTAGAAAGAACATATTACAGTTAAGCTAAAACATAGTAATGTAATGAGACGCAATTTAATTTAGACAACATCTTGTAACTAGCCTGGTAAAAGAAGTAAAAGCCATAGACTTTATTGTTTAGGTCATTATGGGGATATACATTTAATTTAAATTCATAATAGAAAGACATTTGATGACAGTATGTTGGATTTCTGTATTCATTTTTCAGCTTGATAATAGACAGGTAGAAGCAGTATTGCCAGGTGCAATCGATGGGATTTCTGCACATGATCCAAGCAGAGAATGACGTACCTTACAGGACAGACACACTCAGGAAACCATTCACTCTGACATCATCATGACTTTAGTTGTTTTTGAATCATAATGAAATTGTATTACATAACGTTAGTGTGTGTTTTTACCACAAACAGGAATAGTTCATTGTTATATTTAGATTTGAGAAAGATTTGAGAAAGATTTGTTAGACTAGACTTGTTTAAATAAAGAGTAATATTTAGCTATTTTTAGATAGTTTAATCCTTCTTATACTTTGTAAAAGAACAAGTGCCTTTACACCAGATACAGTATGAAGATGATTTATGATGTGAAAGAAGGGAGTTAGACGTTTTCCATACCAAGCTAATTGCTGCTATTTTGCGAAGTGACATTAAAGGTTTAAGCTAGAAGTTATGCACAAATGAAAAGCTTCATGTTTATGATGAATATGTGTTCTTATTTGTATTTTTTACTTTTATGAGTTATGTACCATGCAATGTTCGGATGAAGAACTCTTTGATTTCAATATTATTTACATACCTTAAATGGTATGTAAGGAGGGATTGTTAGAAATTAAAATCAATGTTGATATGGCGTAATTTGAATTAAAT
>CALSBZ010046872.1:208772-230768 GCA_943591055.1 Gobionotothen gibberifrons | reverse complement strand
AGATAGCATTCCCTCTCGCCTTCTCAGAGATGTTTTTAATTCAGTTGGAGCAAGTATTTTATTACTTATAAATACCTCTCTTGGCTCAGGATGTGTCCCAGCTGCCTTCAAACATGCCGTGGTAAAGCCACTACTTAAAAAGAAAAATCTCGACCCTTCCATTCTCGGAAATTTTAGGCCCATCTCCCAGCTACCCTTTTTATCCAAAGTTCTGGAGCGAGTAGTCTATGCCCAGCTGCAGTCTTTTTTAACTACGCATGGAATCCATGAAAAGTTTCAGTCGGGCTTTAAACCCATGCACAGCACTGAAACAGCCCTTTTAAGAGTTTTTAATGACCTGCTCCTAGCCGCCGACTCAGGTAGCCCAGCTGTCTTGGTGCTGTTAGACCTGACAGCTGCCTTTGACACAGTGGACCATAGCATCCTGTTGTCACGGCTTGAACAGTCCGCTGGCATCACAGGCTCTGCCCTTGCATGGTTCAGGTCCTACCTGACAGACCGTAGCTTTTCAGTGCAGCTGGGTGCCTTCTCCTCTGCCAAAGCCCCTCTCACCTGTGGGGTTCCCCAAGGCTCAATTCTGGGCCCCATCCTGTTTTTACTTTACATGCTTCCCCTGGGTTCAATCCTCAAAAAACACAATGTCGCCTTCCACTGTTATGCAGATGATGTGCAAATATATCTACCTCTCAATTCCCATAAAAACTCGTTACAGCTACTGATGGACTGCTTGACAGAGGTCAAATCCTGGCTGAGCCAAAATTTCCTCAACCTCAATGAGAGCAAAACTGAGGTCATCTTTTTTGGACCTCAATCTCCAGCCTCCCCAGTTGATACTCTGGGCTCCCTCAAAAAAAACATCCTCCCCTCTGTCAAGAACCTTGGAGTGACCTTCGATAGCACTTTTAAATGTGATAAACAGGTCAGCAGCGTAGTTCAAACCTGCTTTTTTAAAATACGACTATTGGCTAAGACCAAGTCGTTTTTATCTTTTAAGGACTTGGAAAGGGTTATCAACGCCTTCGTAACCTCAAGGTTGGATTACTGCAACGGTCTGTATGTGGGTATGGACCAGGCCTCAATCAGACGCCTGCAGCTAGTGCAGAACGCCGCTGCACGTCTTCTTACGGGCCACAAAAAGCGTGACCACATCACCCCAATTCTGGCCTCACTGCACTGGCTTCCAGTTCGGTTCAGAATTGATTTTAAACTCCTTTTATTTGTTTTTAAAGCGCTAAATGGGCTGGCTCCGGCCTATATAGCTGAACTCCTCCAGCGCTACACCCCAACCAGAGCCTTAAGGTCTGCTGACCAGCTGCTGCTGGTAGTGCCCAAGGTCACCGAGCCTTCGCAGCAGCCGGCCCCAGGCTCTGGAACACTCTGCCCCTCCATGTGAGGTCGGCCCAGACCCTAGGGGTTTTTAAATCCACACTCAAAACGCACTTCTTCTCTCTGGCCTTCTAGTCAGAGCGGAGCACGACTCCTGACATTTCGCTGTGGGTAATTTTTGTATTTTTGCTGTTGCTTTTTGTTGTATAGTGTTTTTATTGTAAAGCATTTTTATTGTATGTACAGCACTTTGGGCTCGACCAAAAATCGCTTGTAAATGTGCTCTATAAATAAAAATTGATTTGATTTGATTTGATTAATTAACGATTCACAATTTCTTAAAAGTACTATATTTGAAAATGATAGATGTATGATCTTTTTCATCGAACATATGAACGACTCAAACAAGGATCGCAGCAGCTACAAGAAAGATCTTCAAAGGGGAACCATAACATCCTGAAGCTGAGTTTTCTCTAAAATACTCAGAACAAGTAAATTAATATGCCTTTTTGTTTTTCTGTTTTTTTTCCAGAAAATAACCACAACAGTGACAAAGGTGATTATTTCAGCAGTGCCAGCTTTGGAAGCATGTGGGCCTTGAAAAAGTCCTCAAGAGCCAACAGGTTAGGCTGCCAATTGTCATCTCGGGCTATCGGAATGATGACACTGTCTTTTCGTAGTCCAGACCACAAAGTAGCAAGTCTCTCTTGCAGTGAGGTGAAGCTGACCTTGCACTCGGTGCCAGTAAGGATGTTCCTCACGCAGGCTGAATGTTTCTCCTTCCTTACTGACACAGAAGCCCTTGATTTGCAATGCTTCACTACTTGTCATTTCCCTGGCTCCGTAGGGACACTTTACCTCCAGCACAGTGGAAGACCCTACCAGACCATCTGAGATGCCCCCAACAATCCTGATTGGGAGAGCCACAAACCTGACTCATGGACCTGCATCTGGGTTGCAGTGGTGAATGCCCTGACCCTCACATTCATTCATAGTCCCCCACTGTAAAGACAAAACACCATCAAGGGCGTGTTGTTGCCCTGGCAATAAGGGAAGCAGTCACACGCTTTGACCTCAGGACAGCTCCAAAGTTGCTGGCAGTCAACCTTCCTTTCCTGAACAAATGCCAGTTCTCATTCATAACACTCCGTTCGATGTCTCACTATGGGATGCGCCTCAACGCGTATGCAAACAGAAGCATCAATCTCATTACGCCAATCCTGATTGGCTGGTGATCTTGACGTCCACGTCAGGGAATCCACCCACCCTTTAAGTAGCTTGCGCTACGTCGCAGCGTCATTCAAACACCTCTTCTCGCTTCAGAGCACATCTCGAATATCAGTAGCCGGGCTATCTTAACGGTACACAGACTGAACCCAAGCTAACATTCGGTCGATGGGCGCTTGCCGGTTACTTTTTTGCTTTGCAAGAAGATTGAACAAATATTTACACACCAGTTAATATTGTAATCTGCCCCGCCGTTTTTTCTGTCGAAATAACGGTAAGGTTTGATTTTTTCTTCAAACAGTAACATACCTGTTGCTAGTTTTTTTCCCTCCGCACCGACACCACGGCGAGCGAAGACGGTCTCTTTTCTCCCTCACACCAGAGACGACGGAGATAAGAAAGGTATTTCAATCAGGAGAGACGTGATGTATGAAATACATGTTTATTATCGGGGCACATGATATGCAGAATAGTGATTGACATATTACAACAGTAAATGTAATGGTGTTTGGCGATTAGGCCCCGGGTTTGCCGGATGCTCATTCAGGAGGGAAATAACCGCTCTGATGAACCCCCCCGGGGTCTAGACCTGGTGGTGATCGTAGTTCGGTCTGGTCTGAAGGGAGAAGGTTTTAGCTTGGCCCTGTATTAGGAGACAGGAGGCGAAGGGGTGGAGGAGGGTTGTGCGTTGACGCCTGGAATGACAACTGACAGGGAGAGCAGGTTTAAAGGGTTAGCAGGTGCGATGATTGGCTGGCCGGGGCGTGACGCCTCTGATAAATTATTGAGATAACGTGTGGCACCCGATAATGATGTCTTCCTGGTAGAACCTGCGCTAAGCTACATTAACACACCAGTTAATATTTTTTAAAGAAAAATCTACCCCGTAGTTTTTTCCTTTCGGATTAACGATAAGGTTGGATTTTTTTCGGTAACATACCTGTTACTACAGTGTCCCTCCGCGCCGACACCCCGGCAAACGAGGATGGACCCTTCTCTCCATCACACCAGAGGAGTCGGAGACTCTGAGACTCGGCTCTGCGGCTGCGGGTTTAAGATCTCGGGCACGGACTCACACCAGGTCTGCTCGTCCTGCCTTGGGCTGGAACACGCCCAGGAAGCTATCGATAACCCCGGTTCGTGCGGGCATTGTGCCCGCTTCACCATCAAGAGCCTCCGCCGACGGCTAGCGCGCCAAGCTAGCCTGTCGGGACAGGACCCCTTCATGTCCGTTGATTCGCCGGCCGGCAATCGGGACATGGTGGCGACCGCCGCGGAGATTGAGCCCCGCGCTGTGTCAGGCCGGGGCTCAACAACGGCGGTAGCCCTGGAATCGGAGCCCCGCGCCGTGTCAGGCTGGGGCCCGGTGGCGGCAAGAGCCGCGAGAGCGGAGCCCCGCGCTGTGTCAAGCTGAGGCTCCCAACTGGACCTCACCGTGGTTCCACCCGCGGAGGATATCCTAGAGCTGGATTATATGGAGGATGAAGAGGATGCCTCTGAGTTCCTCTTATCCGACTCGGATGAGCACGAAGATGACATCTTTGTTTCATCTGCTCAGGCTGCAAAGCCGGAGGCGATGTCCGCTCCCCCGGGCGAAAGCACACCAGCTTCGCCCTGCCTCAGTATGGACTTGCAGGCCGTGTGCCAACGCGCTGCGTCCAGGCTGGACATCCCCTGGCCTGAAGTGGCCAAGGAGACCTCCAGATCTTGCTATGAGGGGAAGAACTTGCCCCAAGCAGCGAGGATGAAGAGGCAGCTTCTCCCAGTCTTTCCAGAGATGCTGGACGAGGTGTCGGTCTCGTGGAGAGACCGCCCTTTCAGCAACAAGGCCCCAATCCAGGGTGCCTCCTCTTTGGATTGTGACGGCATGGAGAAGCTCGGCCTGCTCCGCATGCCGCTCATGGAGCCGCTGGTGGCAGCCCACCTCCAACCGCGGCTGGCTTCGGCACCGAGCAGGAACCCCACGCTACCGGCAAAGGCAGACCGCTTCCAGTCAGCAATGACCGAACGAGCCTATAAAGCCGCAGCTTTGTCCGCCAGGGCGCTCAACGTCTCCTCGCTGCTGACCGCCTACCAGGCCGAGCTCTGCGAGGACATGACGAACAAACCTGAGCCTGCCGTGTGGGACGAAATCGCAGCGATCGCGGACATATGCCTCCGTGTGCAGCGCTGTGCAGTCCAAGCCACGGGCAAAGCACTGGGGATAATGGTGGTACAGGAGAGAGCCAGGTGGCTTAACCTGACGAACCTTCCAGACCGGGAAAAAGAGGATGTTTTGGACATGCCTATTGTTCCCGAGGGCATATTTGGCTCCGCTCAAGCTTCGATGCAGCAGAGGTGTGAATCCAAAAAGAAGGAGGATGAGGCTCTCCAGCTCTGTCTTCCCCGAAGGGTCCAGCCGCCGCCTTCAACGGCCCCGCGGCAGTCCTTCGCTCAGGCTGCCTCACGTCCTGCCCGTTTCAAGATCCCGAAACAGCAGAGGCCACAGCCCGCCCCGGGTCCCCAGCCCAGACACGAGGCGAGGACGAGCTGGCCAAGAAAGTCTCCGGTTCCGGCAGCAGCCGCTCAGGCACAGCCGGTCCAGACTTTCAGCCACCAGGCGAGGAAGAAGAAAAGGGCGGCCTGACAGCCTCCTCTCCTCTCCTCGATAAAAGAGCTGGGAGTTCCCTGTTCTCCAGCTCCAGAACACGTTCCAGTGTTTCCGGGGTGCAACCATGCCCCCATCTTCCCGCCGCCTCGAGTGATGTCAGAACGTCATCCTCAAGTTCGCGCCATGAGGGAAATGGACTTAACATCAAAGACAGCAAGCTCCGCTGCCTGTTTGAGTCACACAAACACATGTCATCACTATTGTTTCTTAATAAATCATTTTCCACTGTCGTTTCCAGGCTTAAAGCCAAGGGCGCAGTCAATAAAAATGAAAAGAAAAACAATAAATACAATAAACAGTCTGACGTCTACCCCCCTTCTAAGAGTGGCTGCTGCCTCTCTCAGAAGGCGGACGATGGACGGGGCTGTGAAGGCATCACCGCCACGCGCATGCGCAGTGTCGACCGGGGTTGTCAACCTGGGGTACCACCGTGTTCAGACACTAGAGGGCCCCATAACACAACAAATGGGAAGCGAAAAGTGGAGGATGCTCACAGATTCTGCTTGGGTTTTCAAGACAATAGCACAGGGTTACAGACTCCAATTCGCTGTCACCCCCCTCCCGGGCATTCTGCATTCACAAGCCCGGGGAGAGTCGGCCCATATTCTGGAGCAAGAGATTCTCTCGCTGCTAGAAAAGAAGGCTATATCTATAATACCCTCCGAACAGAGTCAGAGCGGCTTTTATTCCAAGTATTTCCTCGTTCCCAAACGGGGAGGGAACGGAATTCGGCCTATACTAGATTTGAGGGCTCTGAACAAATATCTCAAAAGATACAAATTCAGAATGCTCACTCACACATCTCTGTTGCGTATCGTGCGCCAAAACGACTGGTTCACATCAGTCGACCTGAAAGACGCGTATTTCCACATCCCAGTATATTATCCACACAGGAAATATCTGAGGTTCGCCTTTCAGGGTGTCTGTTACGAGTACAGAGTACTTCCCTTCGGTCTGTCTCTCAGCCCACAAGTGTTTGTACGGTGTACGGAAGCCGCGATAGCCCCGTTAAGACAACAGGGTATTCGCCTGGCAACTTATCTGGACGATTGGCTCCTTCTCGCACAGTCGGAGCAAGAGGCTATTACGCAGACGAATGTCCTCGTAAAACACCTGCTCGACCTGGGTTTCGTAATAAACACAGAAAAGAGCATGTTGTCCCCAGCCCAGACTGTACTCTTCCTGGGCCTACGCCTGAATTCGGTGCCCTTTACAGCCCGCCTGTCAGCAGAGAGTGAAAGCCTTCAGGGCTTGCCTCGCTCATTTCCAGCCACGCAAATATGTTCTCTTCAGATCATGTCTGCGGTTACTGGGGCTCATGGTGTCAGCCATCCTGGTGGTACGACTGGGACACTTACACATGAGGGAGTTTCAGCGCTGGGTAGCTGCCCTCAGACTGGACCCTGCACGTCATGGCGCGCGGAGAAGTGATGGTCACTATGAAATGCGTAATGGCACTGCGCCACTGGCTGCACCCGACTTTTCTAGTACGGGGCGTGCCTATGGGTGCTGTCCTATCGCGGAAGGTGGTCACCACAGATGCATGTCTGACGGGCTGGGGGGGTATATACGAAGGTCGACCTGTGAGGGGTCTCTGGAGCAGAGACCTCCAACGGCCACACATAAATTATCTGGAGCTTTTAGCGGTGTTCCTCACCCTGAAACGCTTTCTGCCTTTTCTCAGAGGACATCATGTCCTCGTGAGGACAGACAACACGACCACAATATCGTATATAAACCGCCATGGGGGTTTGCGTTCTCTCCAGTTACACATGCTGGCACGCAAACTGATCTTATGGAGCTGCGGACGTCTCCTCTCTCTGAGAGCGACGCAGGTACCAGGAGTGATGAACCTCGGGGCAGATCTGCTGTCCAGAGGTGCACCACTATATGCAGACTGGACTCTACATCCAATGATTGTGAGTCAGCTGTGGGTGCGTTACGGCCGGGCCGCGGTGGATCTGTTCGCATCAAAAGAAAACGCTCAATGTCAGCTGTTCTTTTCAATGCGCGATTTAAACGCACCGTTAGGCGTGGACGCGCTCGCGCACGTTTGGCCTCCGGTCCTTCTGTACGCGTTCCCACCCCTGGCTCTGATACCCCCAACTCTGGCCAGAGTGAGAGAACAACGCCACACACTGATCCTAATAGCTCCACACTGGCCTGCAATGTACTGGCTGGCGGAGATATATCAGCTGCTGTGCGGGCAGCTGTGGCAGCTCCCGCTACGCAGGGACATACTGTCTTAGGCGGGGGGGGGGGGCGATTTTTCACCCACACCCAGAGCGCTTGGCACTATGGGCCTGGCCCGTGAGTGGTATAACCTGAATACAGTGGGGCTCCCTCAGAAGGTGATAAACACTATTCAGAGTGCAAGAGCTTCCTCCACCAGGTCCCTCTATGACTGTAAGTGGAGGGTGTTTGAGGAGTGGTGCCTTCAAAAGGGACACATCTCTTTTCAATGTCCTGTCGGGGTGATTTTATCATTTCTACAGGACCTGATTGATAAACACAGAGCTTTTTCTACGATCAAAGTGTACCTGGCTGCTATTGCTGCATGCCATGTGGGCTTTGAGGGAAAGACGGCTAGCCAACATCCCTTGGTCTGCCGTTTTATGAAAGGGGCTCGCAGGCTCCTCCCTGTTTCCAGGTCACTGGTGCCCTTATGGGACTTGGCAGTGGTTTTGGATGGGCTCACTCGACCTCCATTTGAATCCCTGGAAGAAGCTGACATGAAACACCTGTCACTAGGGGTGTAACGGTTCACAGAAGTCACGGTTCGGTTCATACCTCGGTTTGGGGGTCACGGTTCGGTACGGTTTCGGTACAACAAGGAAAAGCAAAAAAAAGTCCCAAATGCATAATATTTTTTTGCTGTTATTTATTTTTAACAGTAGTGCAAGTTTTGGTATGAAAATAAGGAACTCTAACATTTGGAATCATTAACTGTACTACACAGTTAAAAACAAACCACAAACAGTAACACACACTCAGATGGCCATATTATTTGTAATGGCTGATGTCAAACAAAAAGGTTCAATAAGCTGTACAACTAAAAAGAATGTCTTGAAAATATTAAAATAAATAATAAGAAAGTGTTTCAATCACAATCAATAAAAGGCAATACAGAACTGTATAACATCTCCTGATGTCAAAATATAAATGAAATACAATGATAAATACAAAACAAAATAAAATCTGTACCTTTAGGAGCAATGTCTAACATGTGTAATTAACTTGTGAGTGTGTGAGGCCATTATGCCTAACTAAAGGTACTCAAGCTTTACTCTATTTAAGTTTTTCTTCAAAAAGATGAGTTTGTCTACGTTGTCAGTAGTGAGGGCAGATCTGTTGGCGGTAACTATGTCACCTGCCGTCGAGAAAACCCTCTCGCTGGGGACTGAGACTGACTCGGAGGTGATTGAGCATGTTTGACGTGTTACCACTAGCATACCGCACGCACCGCTGTAACAACGGCGACACACCGCCGACACACCGCCCTCGTCCGATCCACAACTCGCTCCCCATCGTTATTGTAGTCCACAGGGAACCCGAAATGTTCCCACACAGCTGATTTAAAAGAAGCATGTGGGTTCTAGCTCCTGTGTGTTATCTGAACTCGCCATCTATGGCCATAGCTGCTAACTTTTCTTCTTCATGTATTGTGTTCGTTTTGTTGTGTTTTCTTCTTGATCTGTTATTTACGGGCGGCTGGCTTTTCGGCGCAATACCGCCCCCTGGATTATATATAGTGTAGTGGATACTGCCCTGAAGGACAGACTTGTTTCCCACTCGTAAAAACTCGCTAGTGGATCGCCGGAGCTGTATTAGATTAACATTAACATGCTTCTTGTAGTTGTAAGTGCACTGCCTTGCGGCCTGAAGCACCATCCTTTATGGAGCATATGTGTGGGCTGGACCTGTATTTAACAGGAAAGGAGTGAGCAGAGGGTGGAGTTGTCGAGTTGTATTGTTCTGTTTTCTGCAGAGGTGGGAGTAAGTCCTACATGTGCAAGTCATGAGCAAGTCTCAAGTCTTGACCTACAAGTATCAAGCAAGTCCCAAGTCACTGTGGTGAAAGTCAAGCAAGTCAAGTCAAGTCATTGCTCAGGTCAAGCAAGTCAAGTCAAGTCATAAGAAATTCTGATGAATAAGCGCAGTTTCCGCATTTAATTCAGTTAAAAGACAGTGGTTATGAAAATGGATTCAACCCACACTATGATCTTCATTACATACACAGTTAATCATTTGAAATCTAATTTAGACCGATGACAATCATATTAGATTCATATTAACCCTAGAACTACAGACAATATAGCTAGGACTCAATCAAGCAGTCTGTTCAAAAAGGCAGAATTCCAGGTAAGAAAATCATATATGGCATTAGCCATTACACATATTTAATTTAAATGTCTGTTAACACTAGAACCGCCAACAGCGTCAGCACCTACATAGATATCATTTTCAAATCATTTAATTTGTTCCTCTTCATAATTTCCTTATAAACTAAGTAGGACGATTTAAAACTCACTTAATTGGGTTAATTTAGAAATTGCTTCAGTTTATCATCTTAACAGATCAAAAAGTTCAGATTCATTTTACAATAAATCAATGAATGATGCACTTCTACAAACAAAAACAACATACTTAAAACATTTAAACAAACTAAAAGTAGATGAACTACATTATTCAAAAGTGTACAGTAACTTCTGATAATAACACAGGGGAAATAAACGAGGCATCTCTTTTCCTCTCTCTCTCTCTCCTGACAGCCCGTCAGTATCAGGGTTAGTCCAAATGAATCCCTTGGAGGTTCTAGTGTTAATTTACCGTTTTGTCTTCTCTTTGCCATGCTTAATCGATTTGAAACCAAGTCTAACTTATCTTAAATGTAACGTTAGCTTTCTAGCTAACACAACACACGCACGTACCTTTCTCTGTGGGTTTTTTTGTAGTGACGAATGAAGTTGGATGTTGTGGTGGTCGTGTCAACGATCTTTATGCTGCAGACCCTGCATACCGCTGTTCTCTTATTATTACCGTCATCGACAAAATAAT
Organism: Gobionotothen gibberifrons; assembly: GCA_943591055.1. Taxonomy (NCBI): domain Eukaryota; kingdom Metazoa; phylum Chordata; class Actinopteri; order Perciformes; family Nototheniidae; genus Gobionotothen; species Gobionotothen gibberifrons. The sequence continues at coordinate 220,507 of CALSBZ010046872.1, read as the reverse complement.
CCTTGAATCCAAACTTCACTATTTTTGTTGTAACGCTAGCCGTTGCCATGTTAACTCAGACTCCTGCCTTCTATTGGGTTGCCAGGTTTGCGCGCACGGCGCTATAATCAAGTTTTTCGAAAAAACTAAACGTAATATCTCACTACAAAAACAAACGCAAATATTTAATTTTAAACAGTCAAGTCCTTTCAAGTCATCTATCTCAAGCTTAAGTCAAGTCTCAAGTCATGAATACCAAGTCAAAGTCAAGTCAAGTCTTTTATCAATGTTAGTCAAGCAAGTCTCAAGTCACAAAATATGGGACTCGAGTCATGACTCGAGTCAAGTCACGTGACTCGAGTCCCCACCTCTGGTTTTCTGTGACAATCTTCCTCACCCTCTCAGACTTTCAGTTGCGCGCGCTACTAAAGAGACGTGTTACCATGGAAACCAAACAATGGTGTAGCTGTATTAAAGTCCGAGTGGAAACAGTCCTGAGTAAATCTGATTTTGTCAGAAATCGGGAGAAATGCGGGAGAAATATGACCCCGGGAGGAAACCGGGAGAGGGCGATGAAATCGGGAGTCTCCCGCGGAAATCGGGAGGGTTGACAAGTATGATTCCCTGACGTGGACGTCAAGATCACCAGCCAATCAGGATTGGCGTAATGAGATTGATGCTTCTGTTTGCATTCGCGTTGAGGCGCATCCCATAGTGAGACATCTCACTTCATGTTACTCTGAGAACTGGGGTTACGTAAGTAACCTATAGTTTGGGTTGGTTCGCTGACCAGTGGTAGCCACCTGAATTGCCCTCTGTTGCTCCTCAGACAATGCCATGCTTGCCACAATTGCCTCAACAGATTTGAGAATTTCAGGAACAGTAAGTGTTTCCAAGCTGTAGTGTTCCTCTTCTGGCTCGGGGGAGAGAAGCCAAGAAATTCCTGAGAACCTGCCCCCGAGTCTGTCCCTAAGCCAGTCACGATCTTCGGAGGTGGGCTCTCTTGTCAGCGGGTTAAATGACTTATTGGTTGGAGGAAATAGCTCCTCCACTGAATGCGTACGTTTAGCTGCCTTTGGCTTCTTCCACTGACAGGGGGTGTCAGTGCAGCTGAAATTGTGGATGGCAAAGATGGCTAATGCAGCCGCATGACTGCATTTCCATTCCCCACGTGGGCATTCACATTTTATGGAGAGAATTGCCTCTTCTCCTGTAGATACCTGTGGTGGTGGGATTGTTTTATTATTTAAAATATATTTACATTTGTAATGCCTTCCCAATTATCCCTTTAATTGTTTATAGCACTGTATGTTTATTTCATGGATATTTCTGTGTTTTCTGGTGTGTAATATTTGTAATAAAGATTTCATGTGACACATAAAATGGATTTGTTGATGGGAATTAATGTCACTAATGTGAATAAATTAACTCTAGGTTAACGGTACTCTTGCTATCACTACTCACCGACACTCTATAAACCTTGTCCCTCATGCTAGCCCTGACAACACCGGTAAGAACACCTTCATCTAGGCTGCACGGTTTTACGTGTCCTGACTTGTAGTGGTTCTCTCCTCTATCTACACTCTTGTCATCTTTGTAAAACGATATCAGACTGGTAATTGACACAGCCATGACTTCTAGTTGAATTCAGTGTGGCTAAAATGAAAAGCTTTGTTAAAAAATGCAAGCGCGCAAAGTCAAAATCAGCTTTATTGTCAAAAATTCTACATGTGTTATACATCCAGAAATATCGAAATATCGTTTCCCACAGTGTGACATGTATACATAAAACAAAACAAAAAGGGCCTAGATAAACGTGGTATACATTAAACAAAACAAAAAGGGCCTAGATAACCAGGGTATACAGTTTAAAATGTTAATAATATATTTAAAGCGTTCAAAGTGCAGTTTCATTGCAAGTCAGTTGAAACGATCTTAAGTTGGCGTGACGTTGAAGTTGTGCGACCCTGCTGCTGTACTAGCTTGTAGTTTGTTTATAGCGTAACGTTAGCATTTTGCTTATGGCGACTAGATTTATGATTCGAAAATTATAAAAGTAGGGTTGACATGTGGAGATTATCCGGCTGAACAAAACGTGATCAGTCTCTTGAATGTGTCTCAACCACAGACCTTATTTCGAGCTATTTTCCAAAATCCTATGGAGAAATTGCATTGCGTTTTTGATGAAGGAACCGGAAGAAGTTTACATCCGGCAATGGCTGCTTGCAGTATTTATGAGTCCTCAGCGCTAGGCCACGCCCTTTGCTGAACCAGGAAGTAAACTCCCCAATGGACCTGGGCTGAAGTCGAATAGTCCATTTAGCTCAAGCCCCCAGGAAGTGCGCCGGACTCAGATGAAAATATTCGTGCTGGCCAAACGGCGGTACTGCACTTCCGTTTGGTTGCCAAGAGTGGTCTGTAAATCGTTGGATACATTTTTTTTAACTAAATAAACTACACAGTATGAACACTTGTATAGCCCTTATTAAAAACATTCGTTCCTCAAGTTGTAAAAATGTGCTAATAACGTTATTCTGAGAGTTATTTCCCTCTGCATTATGAACGCGCATCTAACCCACGGGACCGCGCCGCCCGGCACGTTCATGTTACGTGTTCAGCACTACATGCATTGCGTTTATCTTTACCCATGGATGCACAATAACAACGGACCCATATCGTTTTACTGCCATCCCACGGAGCTGTAATAATGGATATATTGCACATGTTTGCTGTAATTCATCACTTGTAAAATATTATACTACATGGGCTGTATGATTAAATCTTGTACCGTAAATGTTGTATTAAATAAAGTTAATATTACCGACGTTAGAGTAACGTCCCTGTAGCTTCTTATTGCATATATATATATACAGTGCAATAATTCTTTCATGCTAAATAAAGCTATGTTACTTGGATTTCACTAGATCCTGTTACAGCGTAATATAAGTACATAACGATTGATGTGCACATTAGCATAATTACTAGCTAGCCGTTAGCTGCTAACTGCCGTCTCATTAATCTCAAATCCATAATAACAATCCATTACCATGCTGTCATGAACGCGGGGTGCTGTTACGTGTACGCAAATTGACGTGCTTGATGTGAACGAGCATTTTGGTTAAAGTTGCGCATGCGCTATGAGCGCACATACGGGTACTTCTCAGGCATGCCGGGTAATCTGTGACGTTTCGCTCTCTCAAAAGTTGGGCCATTTTATCATCATGCGCTAATGAGCAACTCTCATAGGAATGAATGAGTCCCCGCCTCCCACGCTGTATCCAGTTCTTATTATACATCCATGATTTAGCTTAGGAACCTTCCTAACCGAGTGAAATGACCCGGAAGTCCCTCAGTGGCAGGCATTATAAGAGCCGTTTGAATTCTCTAGAATGATAGGAAAGGAGGTTTCAAACTTCCTTTATAACCTCCTTTAGCTTAGGAACCACTGGACCTCCCTTACCGAAAGGAGAGGAGAAAATGCTGCCTGTTAGTAATTAAAATCAATGTTTTATGGCATAATTTAGTTTAAACATTGCCATCAGTTTAAATGCTGATTTATACTGAAAAAACAGAAGTTTTCGCACACAATGTCTGACGTCAAGCTTTTATTGTGAAAATACTTCCGGTTAGTCTCCAGTCTGTGTTTATTTTGAAAAGCTATTCCGGAAATGATCTCCGAAATACCAACAGTAGCTTGACTTGACGGAAAACACGATTTACAGCCGGTAAAATGTATTAAATGAAAAGTCATGAGAGATAAGGAGGAGAAAAGGCGTGTGGAAGTAAGCAATGAATGTAAAATGTCGAAATCCTCTGTTTTACGCGATGTCGGACATTGAAGACTAAAGGCCCGTCCACCCTACAGCTTCGACAGCTTCAAAAACGGCTTCCAACGCGTCTGCCCATTCACTTTGAATGGGGTGACGTTATGTTGCCTCGCTTTTCGCCGAACTGAATTGTGGGTAGCATGGCTGTGCTTCTCCGGCGTCTCCGGCGTCAGAAGTTGAAAATTGTTCAACTTCTGACGCCGGAGAAGCCGGAGAAGCCAGCGCCAGTCAATCAAATCCCGTTTCTGAAAATCTGACAGCTCAAGTCCTAGCCAATCAAACCGCGTCTAAGCTGGGAGAGATATCCCGCCGTTCATTTCTAAAACAGATGGAGGAGAAACTAATTATCGGCGTAGCAAATCACCCGGTTTTGTATGACCAGTCCCTATTAATTTACCGGGATACAACCGGAGGAACCAGGCATGGAGGGAGGTGGCAGAGACAGTGGGTGAAACTGGTAGGCTTTCGCCTGTTTGGGGATTTTACATAGCTAGCAAGCTATTATTAGAAATGTCCGTTTTTCCTCGCGTTCAGAAGAGCAAGTTTTAAAATAAGGAGATCAGTGAGTCTCGGCTAAAGTTTCAAAAGGGTGGTACTTTAATAAAGATAAGGCGTGGTAATGTTACAAACAGGCATCGTTCGAAAGAGGAGGACAGCTGCAGCTGGTATTCCTCTGAGTAGTAGGTGAAAAAGAGGCAGAACGCAACATCTTCCGTCCTTTTATAACTCAGGTAGACTCCCCCTCCGTTTTCAGCTGGCGTTGTTGTATAGCCTACTTCCGCTTGTTTCTCCAATGTCCGATATCACACTTTACAGAGGATCTTTACATTGTACATTCAACACATGACTAAACACGCCTCTTCTCTACACATTCTCTTGCATCACTTTATTTATCTAATTTTAACGGCTGGTAACGTTTACGTTTGGTCAAACATTGAGGTTACTGTCGGTATTTCAGAGATAACTTCCGGCATAGCTTTTCAAAATAAACTTTTATTCCCTGGTTTGTTCAAGCCGGAAGTCTTTTCAAAATAAAAGCTTAACATTAGACCTTGTGCAAAAACTTCTGTTTTCTCAGTAAAAATCAACATTTAAACTGATGGCATGTCTAAACTAAATTATGCCATAAAACATTGATTAATTTACTAACACTATGCTATGTTAACACTACATAAACGGGGCGGGACATTCATGTGATTGGTTGTTGGTTGCGGTGCTCGAATAAAATCCCCAAGCTTCAGACACGCCCAGCTCCAAGCTTTTTTTTAAGCTGTAGTGTGGACGGGCCGTAAGGCCGCTGGCCCCCTCCCCCGACAGCACGAGAGGGTATAAAGCCGTCCGGTGGGCACAGCTGGGTCTCTTTCTCCTCGGCTGAACACTGCGTGAGGGAAGCTGCAGCTTTCCTCCACTGACTGCTTTCTGTCTGATTCACTACCACGCCATTTTAATTAAAGTACCACCATTTGAAAACTTATAATAGAGACTGCATTTTGGTCTCATTTATCCTGAACTTCTCTCCTAGACGCGAGAATAACGAATAAGCTAACATGCCCCACAATGCCTTGCAGCCGCAGCATTTGCCGTCACACAACAGTCGGCCGTTCACGGAAACAAACGATTATGACGGAGAAATGATATCATGAAAGTTACGGTGCTTATTAAGCTTTTTAAAACGTAGGCTATGTGGTAAGTTGCCAAAGTGCTTTGTTTTGAACGTTCATCAGTATTATAATCAAAAAGAGAAATATGAACATTAGTTTTTACTGAAATGATCAAATAAAGTCAACATTTCACTGAGCTGTGTGGGGTTAGTTCAACTTTTAAAAGATGTTTGAATGGTGATGTACACAGTGATAGGTGTTAAGGACTAACGTTTATAATAAATACATTTGTATTGATTTTAAGATCTTTTCATAGTTCATACAATCATACGTATTGGGATCATTTGTATTAATGTGGACCGGAGGGAGAGGGTGACGAGTATAAGTTTCACTTTCATTTTTTATTTAAATTCCAACTTTGGTCATGAAGAATATGTTTCTCTGTTGTCCACGTTGATAAAGCATAAAGCAACAGCCTCAGAGCACGGTGCAGAGTCTCTAGATGAGTCGGTCGTTCTTATTAAGCATCCATGTTGTAGTCCGTTGTATAGAAAACTGTAGTTTCCATAGTTTCCCCACAGCAGCAGACGCACAAAATGACGTCCGCTGGCGCATAAACATGTCGGATAGTGAAAGTACAGTCGGATTCCTAAATCCTTTTCAATTCTCCTATCCACTATCCTTAACCCTGTGACGTTTCACTCAGAGGTCGAGGAATAGACGATAGGGTTAGAACTTAGGAGCTGATTTTTTAACTAGCCGACCGCAACCATGGTAACTCAAGAGACAAAGAAAGTAATTAATACAAATTATTTTGTCAGTTAATTTATGTAACCCTAGCCAAAGTTTGACAGTCCGACGTCAGGCCGCTTAGTGAAAAAGCAAGTTAAGCTGTACTCGGCAAGCTTATCAAAGTGTCTTACACGTGTAAGGTTTGTAAGTTCAGTACAGGGTCCATTCCTGCATGCATTTGGTTGTTTGTATTCAAAGTGTTTTCATATATTGTGTATTATCTAAGAATAGTGATAATGTATTTGCCAAACAGTGCCTTTTGTTGTGTCTCGTCAAATATGTTAGTTATGTTTATGTATTATGTCTGTCATTTCATGTTTAGTAAGGTTTTCATGTTCATTCACGTCATGACAGGTCTGTCTATTTATGTAATTCATCTCTAGTTAAGTCCCCGTGTTTCAAGTCGTGTCTCGTTTTCCATTTCCTGTTTCATTTTGTACTTACCTCTTGCCTCTCATTTCAGGCCCTGTTACTTCCTCCCTTTGTGTGTTTTCCCGCCATCGTCAGCGCCTGCCCCACCCCTGACTGTTTCCACCTGTTCCCACTCACCTCATGTTTAAATAGTCCTGTCTCCCCCCTGTCCTGTGTCAGTTCATGTTTGTTCCCACGTGTGGTCGTAAAAAGAAAATGTTTGTTACATTCAAGACTGTGGGTGTTTCTCAATCACGAGGATGCTGGCTTGGTAGTCACGTACTTCCAAGTCACTTCCTTCAGAAACGAAGCAAGTGGAAGAATGGAACAGGCTAACAAGTGTGCCACTCTCTCTAACGGTTTCAACATAAACTGTACCGAAAATAAATACCTCACGATGTCTATCTAATTATGAACTTGCTTTACTTTCACGGAACACATTTTTGGTGATAACAAACAAATGTAACAAAGTAACATATTTACCAACACAATCCATCCACTCCGCAGTTTTTTTTACCCAAAAAATATATTGTATATTATCGGGGCTATTAATACTTGTATCGGGTTTATCGGGATGACGTCATAATTCCTAATATCGGACCGATAATTATCGTGCACCACTACTTCATATTCTTTGTTTTGTTATCGCCACTGATTTAAAAATGCAATCTCCATGTTTTTGGATATTAATATCGATTGTTTTATTGAAGAAAATATTTATCATTTAGCACAAGAAAATACATGGTCTTGATACCGTTCAACAATTAAGAATGATTGATTAGTCCATTATTCTTGAGTCCAGAAGAGAAGGGTTTAAAATAAGGAGATCAGTGAGTCTCAACTAAAGTTTAAAAGGTGGGTACTTTAATCAAAAATCTGGCGTGGTCATGTTACAGGCTGTTGATATGTCCGTTTTTCTCGCGTTCAGGAGAGTAGTTTAGGATAAATGAGACCAATGGAGTCTCTGTCTTAAGTTTCAAATGGTTCTTTAATTCAAATATGGCGCGGTAATGTCACAAGCAGGATCGTTCAGAGAGAGGAGGAAACAGCTGCAGCTGTGTCCTCGCAGTGGTTCAGCCGAAGAAAAGAGACCTTCCACAGCCTTCCGTCACCTGTATATATCACTCATCGCTCCTCCCCTTCAATGGCGGCTGTGGTCAAGTTACTGTTAGAATTTCGGACACCACTTCCGGAAAGCTTTTCAAAATAAACTTGTATTCTGGTTATGGCGGAAGTCATTTCAAAATAAAAGCTTAACATACATTTTGTGTGAATAATTCAGTTTTTCCAATAAAATCAACATTTAAACTAAATTATGCCATTACAACATTGATTTAATTACCAACAGTCCCTCCTTACACACTTTAAAAGTGTGTACAAAATACTGAAATCAATGAGTTCTTCATCTGAACTTAACTTAGTACAAAACTCATATAAAAACATACAGTCAAAAATGGAATGGTTCAATAACCTCAATTTTATAAAAATACAAAAATACTTTGTGCTTTAACATAGAAGTTTTTCCTTGTGCATAACTTCTAGTATTAATCATTCAATATATTTCTTAAAAATAGCAGCATGGCTTGGTATTGGAACATTTCTTTCTCCCTCCTTTGACAAAAAGCATTCACATATCACGCTCAGTGTTAAAGCACTTGTTTTTACAAAGTGTCACAGGAACAGAGTATTTCTGAATAGTGCAAAGTAATATAAAACACAAAATGTACTATCTTGAAATAGTATACAAGAATACAGAATACAAATTAACTATCTTGGAATAGTGTAAAGTAATTTGAAATGGATTCACTCTCTTAGCATTTTGGCTTGTTCGCTTTTCACATAATTTGGACAATCTCATCATCTACATCCATCTCTGTTTCTGGGGGTAGGTTGTCTTATTCTGCTAGCATTTGTAACTGTTATCTCTTGAGAAATGTACCCTCCTTTCTATCATACCTTTTAAGGTATGAAAGTAATATGTTCTCTAGAAGAGGCCGTCGTGATCAATTTGTCCTCCATATCACCAAACATCTACTCTGGCTTTCCAGACAGTCATTTCTGGGAGAAGATTTTGGTCAGTTACAACAGTTGCAGAATTTCATCATTTGAAAGTTCCTATTTCAGTACCTTTGGTGGTCTGTGCTAATGCAGTGATAAAGTCCCTGATGGTATGAACACCAGTGTAATATCACTACTCATCATACTAATTACTCTTCAGTTCTGATCTACTTAAAGAACTATACTAAATCCCTTTAACAGTGTGTGCAACTTTGGGTGCCCGAGCATGTGATAATTACTCCCTTGGTTATCAAGGATCCTAAAAACAGAAGTCATTGGGCTTGTTTGCAGTTTAATTTAGGAATCTTTCTCATGGCAGACATGTCTCTACTTTAAATAACATCTCTAAATGTCAGGTCATCTAATTTAATGGATGACCTTTAAAAGGTGGTAGTACTTGTCTTTTTAAAACTCTACATCTTGAACGACAAACAAATGTTACTTCTCTGGTAATAACTATGCTACAATGGTGAAAACAATATGGTTGGAATACCATCTCTGGCTTGGTTGGAGTTCTACCTTTAACATTATCCATAGTGGTTTCTAAAACTATCCCTTTAAACTGCAAATCTATATTGTAACAAATTAAATCTTCCCCAAATTCACACATGAATAAGAATCTCTAAAAGAATAATTTGTTTATATTATGAAAAGATTGAATATGTTCCACCCTCAGTGTGTCTTAGGATCATTCTCTCATTTGATAAATGTGTTTATGTGTAAAACTCACTCCCGGTTTCCTTCTCTCCCCCTCTGGTCGTCAAACCACGACCCCCTCACGTTCTGCTGGCCCCCCTCTTCTCCTCCTGCTTCTTGAATCCTTCCACTGCAACTCTCTTCAGTGGCACAACTGCTTTGCCTGTACAGTCTCTTCGCTGTTGGATGGAGGGCGTATTCTGCTCTCATGTCTTCTGCAAAGTCTCGTAGCTCAGCTTGCAACTTCATGTCCTGTCTTGAGGGACCGATGAGATTATACCTTTTTCAGCATGCTGTCTTGGTCTTGGATGCCTCAGGTGAAGATGATTCAGCTCGAGTTCTCTGACTGCTGGATGGAGGAGGAGGAGTCTCTTGTGGTGAGGTAATTTGTCTGCTGAAGTGGTCGTAGCAGTCTTTCAGGCAGAGAGAGAGAGAGAGAGAGAGATCTCGGGAGGCATTATCTATAGATAATTCCAACACACTGAGGAAAAAACAAATCCAATCCCCTCCACTCTATTCTCTTAATCATACTATCTGTCTTTGATGTTAAACGCCCTTGCAACACAATAATTTTACCTTATCCCCAAAACACTGTTTTCAGCCACTGTAACATGTTTACCCCACATACTCTTTTAGGAACCCATTTTCTTCTATAAACTGAAATACCTACATTCTTCGAGCACCTCATATTTCACACACTATAAAAGAACGTCTTCTCATTTTTCTCTATTATTTTAAATCTCACTGTTATTTAGAACATATGTAACTTCTGTGTCTGGACATATCTGTGCAATGTCGCCACAATCTGCTGGGGAATCTTATTCATAGAGTTTGTGCGTACAAAGCTGTACTTGTGGGTTGGCAGCCTGTTTCTACTGTAATCATTTTCAATAATTTTGCTCAGGTCACCGATCGGTTGTTTATAACTTATCAGGGGTGTTATGGTACAGTCTAAAACATGGATCCAGTGAATTTGGTGATTCACCTAATCTGTAAATCCCTATCACTTACATATCCTGATCACTTAAACCCACCTCATCATTTGATCCAATAACTGCATATAGAGGGGGTAAATCCTCTTGATTATAACCTCCTCACCTGGCAACCTTGAAGGAACTAGCGTTTCCAACTCCTTCTCTCGTTGCTCAGCTGATCTTTTGGCTCTGGGGATAAGTGAAAGTCTCTGAAACACAGCTGGAGTTTTGTTAGTGATGTGGGCATTCTCTCTTAGTGAACTAATGGATCCATGTCTTACATGATATTGTACTCCCCTTCCAACCAGAAAGGTGCCAACTGTAATGAGGATAATCAACAAAACTATTCTGACTCTTATCCCTCGTGGACCCCACAATTGCTTTGGCTTTGTTCTCGACTTAATCTCTATTTTCTCCATGGTTGTCAGTTACAAAATTCAAATTATGAGTACAAAAATAATTTATTCTAAATTTGGACTATTTTTCAGGTGTAAAACAAAAAATAGGTTTTCACTTTAGTGTACAATCTATACAAATCTAAAGACAATTAATCTATCGAGCTGTTTCTATCTTATTCTTATTTATTGTTTTGTTCCAGCTTTGCCAAATCAGTCCTAACTTCCAATAATTTCTGGAAGGTGCCAGTGAAGGGTGACAATGTGTGAGGTGGTGTCAATTTGCTCCTTTTATCTTTACCTTTAAACCGGAGCGCATGTGAAGTTCGTTACAACTTCTAAATACATCATCAGTGACCCCGCTGATTTTTGAAGAGTTTACGTGTCTGAAAAACGATGGTTGTTAACAAGTGGCTGAATAGGACTACAGAAGTTGTCCAGGCCGTTTTACGTCATTACAACGAACACGTAAAACACTCCCGCTAAGTTTGTTTGCCCTGTTCTGCTTGAAAGCAAGTACCTGCCTCCTGCAAACTGTTCAAACAAACGCTTCAACTTGTACCATTTACAATCTGTATGTTTGAATATGGATCTTAAGTTGACGTGACGTTGAAGCAGCGACCCTGCTGTAGTTCCTTTATAGCATAACGTTAGCATTTTGCTCCTTGCGAATATATTTATGATTCGAAGATTATAAAAGTAGGGTAGACATGTGGATATTATCCGGCTGAACAAAACGTGATCCGTCTCTTAAATGTGTTTCAACCACAGACCTTATTTCAAGCTATTTTCCAAAATCCTATGGAGAAATTGCATTGCGTTTTTGACGAAGGAACCGGAAGGAGTTTTGGTTTTAGGACGCGTCACTGCGGTTCTCTATTGCTGCCAGTTAAAGGATGGGTAGGTACGTTTGAGAAACTGGCTCGAGATACACTTTTTGTTATATTCCATGGAATGCTCTTAATATCCTGATAGCAAAGCATATTCTATAAAAAAATCCAT
>CALSBZ010046872.1:194571-208672 GCA_943591055.1 Gobionotothen gibberifrons | reverse complement strand
AAATAACTGGTTGGCCGACCTGTCTGTCAGCCTTCAATCTCGTGCACACACACACACACACACACACACACACACACACACACACACACACACACACACACACACACACTCGTGCAGTCATTGCGTGCCGTCATTGGCCGTGTTTCGGCAGCTTTTGCTCAGTCGGCAACAGCAGCCGCTGGAGGAGGACACGTTCACCATGGCAGAGTTTGCATAAACATCGTCTACCGGTCGCAAAAGAAAAACTGTCATGGAGCAAATTATGAAGAAAAAGAAAGTGGAAACTAGGAGATGTCAAACCAGAGTCAATATCGGAGTTGCTTTTCAACTATGGTGACTATTTACGGAGCACACCGAGCTGATATGTAACGTTACCGGCGTAGCCTGCTCTCGTCAGCTAGACGTAACATTTGTAATACATTTTCACAAAACAAACATGCTAGCTTAAAAAATATAAGCACTGACAATAACTGTGTTATACATTTGTTTTACATTCATTATCATGATCTTGTGCGCGTTCATGTGTGTTGGAGGAGGTGCTCTGTATGAAGTCTGAAGGAAGGGGCGGATTCTTTTCGGTTGTGTTCTTTGGAATTTTTGTGCACTCGAGTACGGTTTCTCAAACTTACCTACTGCTCCTTTAAATACTGTGAATTTCACGGTACGTTTCTTACAGTGTGTTGTAGTTGTAAAAAAAAGTTGTATACTTGTAAAACCTATGCTGAATTTGTCTCTGAAACATGATTTATTAGAAAAATGTTATGTTTTTGTTTGATAGATACATTTTTTCTTTGCAAAACTAAATGCATTAGTTTGTAGATAGTGTTTTGTATTTGCAAACCACATTGTGTTTGTTAGTGAATCATGAGGCATTTGTAAAACCTGTTTAGTTTGTTTGTGGAGTTATGGCAGGACATTAGCTCCATAGTCAAGCCCTGCCTATCAACCCATTAAAAATAAACTGTCTTTGCATGCACCAACTGGCCCTGTCTGGCAAGATGTTGAAAAGTGGGTAGCTAATAGATGTCCCTTTTTAAAAACTACATTTGAATGAAACTCTCTTCAGTTAATTCTTGGAAGTTTCCTCAAGTGACACCATGTGGTCTACATGTGTGACTTTAAAATGTATACAAATATCTGGACAGATAACCATTCAATTTAGTTCATATAATCATCCTCCTCAGGATGAATTCAAAATAACTTTGATGATGCCTTAACCTTCAACTTAGAGTGATCCTCAGGTCAAATATGTATGTCCAATACTTTGGTTTTTAAAACGATATGGAATGATACGATACGATAATAATTTATTGTCAGATAATGTCTGTAATGTTTCTTGCATGACAGCAGCTTCAATTGCAACATTAACAAGGACACATACCAAGACAAAAAACAAGGAAACATACAATTAACATAATATTAAGATCACTGAAGTGAACTTGCTCAAGACCCTCTTAAGCGTAGCATCCTGTATCTTCGATTTGATGGTAACAACTTGTAGTAACTGGTCAAGACATGGTCTGGGTCAGAGATGATGTTGTGGGCCAGCCTCACAATGTTATTCATTTATTCGACGAAACACAGCATACTGATCCGCAGTGTGCAGCCGAGCAGAACACTTCAAGATTGACGCCTTTGCCTCTTTGACTATTAGCAAACCTATCTTAACTCAACCGCGGCTGTACTATGTGTTAAGGGATTGTTGAACATTTCATCAGCTTATCGATATTTCAATTGTGAACATTAGTATTAGCAACTGTAAATACTGTATGTATACATGTTAACTAAACATTTTTCGTATTATACTTGTAAGAACTCTTATCTGTTGCTGCTTCCCTCAAAACAAATCTCTTCGCATCTATCTTCCTTATCACCTAGTTTCCATTTTCATTAGCATCACTTCTTTCTGGTTTTACATCCACATCTTTTATCATATGGCACTACTTATGTTGTTGTTCATAAGGTTTTTATCATTTTTGTGCTATGATATTTGTATTTTGTTTTAGTTTTTGCTTTTGTTGCTTTTGTCATCTGTCATCACCGTTTCCCTATGGGGATCAATAAAGGTGTACCTTATCTTATTTTACCTTATCACAGCCGACTACACAAAGCTGCTATCATTGGTTGCAGTCTTCTTTAAAAAAGGTAGTCATTTTCAAAACAACTGGTCACTGTTGTATTGAACAAACACTAATCATACGTGCATTGTAATGAGTCATGAGCTAGTGAGTATTTATGGTATCTTGACTTTATATTGGATTGAGTCAAAATTAACTACAGTTTCACTCACAGCCAAGAGTGACTTCTGCTTTAATCGTTTTTGAAAACAATACCTTTTATCAGGCTTTCATGAAAAACAGAGAAGTTGACTTTAATTAAATGTATTCTGTCAACACAGGGCCGTACCTGGCCAACTGGAGGCCCCACGCAAAGTTATATGATGAGGCTCTCTGTTTCGCGAGCGTCGACGGGGGGGACGGGGGGGGTGGGGTGCTAGTGGAGCCTCGCAGCGGCGATACCACACTAATTGCGCCGCATAAGCGCATAGGCATTTGAGACGCATTTACGGCTCAGTTGGGGCTACCCCCGCAAGATGAGGCCCCCTCCGCAAGGTGAGGCCCCACGCAGTCTGCAGGATCAGCCTGTAGGGAGGGACGGCCCTGTGTCAACACATTTAAGTGTTAACATGTTATATTGCAAACTTAGTGAGGCAATGTTGCATTAACTCATGCTCCTGTCAAATGTGTTGAATGTGCTGGAGTGATACATTTTCTTTTCCCCTCATTGTCTTGTGTTGGCAATAGTAGAATGCAACACATACAATTTGCCAAATAGGTTGATGTTTCAGGGAAGGAAACCTGAGCACTGCATTTCCTACTCAGTGGTTCAGCGTGACCCCGTTCATTGTGGATGTTGCACTCTCAATGTCACTCTGACTTGTGCTTGGAGGAGCCCAGCATCCTTTTGGAGGAGACTGTTAATTGAGGTAGAGACATGGTTGAAGGAGGATTACTTGTTCCCTGTCTGTTACTAAAAAAGTTATTCAAATAAAAACATAATTGAGCTCACATAATTACTTTTTCAGTGGCAGGCTGAACATCATTAATACGTTCAGTTACAGTATAGCTCTTGCAATGATACTTAATTGAGGAAAATAATAGTTTCAGTAGATGATATTGGATAGGTATGTCTGAAAGCTTAACCATTGCCAGGTAAGACTCTCAATTTCCTTTGAAAAGTAGGATTGCATTTGCATTTTAAACCGAATATTGTAGGAATTGTGAGTGCCAGGGTTGTATTTGAGGTCATGAGACTTGCCAAGCAAAGTTTGGGAAAGATGAATTTGTTTATATAACTGTCAAATGGAGAAAGCTTGGCACAAAACCGGCTGACTTTTTACTTAGGGTGCTACTGTCAAAACAAACCTTTAAGGATTGATGATAGATTTAAACTCCTATTTTGTGACATATTGTGCATTTACTAAGCTAGAACGAGGTGTCTTTACCTCGTAATTTCTCAAAAAGTAAAACATATATTTTACTCTTACAGAACATAAAAGAAAGCCGAAACACTTTTGGCCCACATTACAGTTAGAGGTTAATCATCTATTGGCACAAAGTGCTTTGCTCTACCAAAGGGACTATACATTTTAATTGGTCCAATAATTTGGTTTATGATCAAATTACTTCAGCCTCAGTTGTGTGTTATTTTTTGTTTTGTGCTAATTACCTAAATGTTAGCATGCTAATACGTTTAACTAAGTGCTGAACACCGTTAACATCAGCCTGCTTAAAGCAGCAGTTATTGCTGACTATTTACAGGCATATAGCAAAGAGGTTGCTGATTGGAACAAAAATAAATACTCCTCCACGTCCTATGTCTCAGTTTTGGAGACATACGGCCCTCTCTTTCTAGAGCTGGAGTTTGTTTGTTCTGGGCTGCTGCAGAAATATGGCGTTCCTCCATGGAGAGGACCTGCACCCTAGATATAAAGGGATCCTTACACACCAATCCTGAACATCACACATGTGTGAGCTCTATCATGGTTAGGAGTTCCCTTAATTGTGTATGTTATGTTTATTAAAGTAAAATATCTCATATCAAGATATCATAATAATAATATCTGTTATCTGTTCATGTTAGCTGTTTTATTTAGAAAATGAGGACCTAGCTCTTCTCCTGTCAATTCCAACAGGGATCTGCTGTTCTCTATGTACACTCTAAAAAGTCATTCAGGGGACCTTTTACCACCACTTAATTAAATGCATGGTTGAAAGATACAAATTTGGATTAATTGATTTAGATACACATTTTAAGTTGCAAACATTAATTTATAAGTTGTAATAATGTTGGTAATTACATCAACTTAATATTGTGTGTAATTTAAACTCGGATTTCTGCGTTAATTGACTTAAAGAGCAACTTGCAGGTTTTTTTTTTTACTACATTTATGCTTCACCTTGCCTGAAAATTACAATTAAAAAAGTTAATGCAGGATTTGATATGTTTTACAAGACATAAGGGCAGGAATTCAGAGGGAAAGGAGCCGTTTTGAGCTCTGCTACTAAAAACTGCTTTTTTTAATGTCATACGTCAAACGCGTCATATTACGTCACATGGGGGAGCAACTTTCTCGAACTCCTTCTCTGCCCAATCCGCGGTAGTAGTTTGTGCAGGTTGCACAAACTCCAGCCTGTCAGGACATTGAGTCCACAGTTTCAGGAAAAGGACCGGAGCTAGCGTTCGTTCCTGGGTGCGTTGTGCGAGGTGCATCCACCTCCCTGCAGCACATACTCTCCACAGCTGAAGCCTATCAAACAAAACGTTTATCAGGAAACCGTATTACATCTCTCTCCCCCCCTTCGCTCCTCTCTCTCCCCCCTTCGCTCCTCTCTCTCTCCCCTCCGGTACACAGCACCGTAAGACGTAGTGTGGAGTTGCATTAGGTAACGCGAGATACGGCTGATACTTGCGCATTAGTTTCTGTTATGGATCAGTATCAACAGTCCTGCCAGTAACCAGTGGTGTAGTGGGCGTTGGACGCGGGGGTACGCCGGTGGGGGTCACTGACCGATTTTTTTTTCTTTCCCTCAAGAACGCTAACGAAAAAGCTCTATAATGGCAGGCTAACATGTTTTACTTGACTTATTTTCTAAAAAGAATATAATTCACAAGAAGAAAGAGGCTAGCAGCACCGAAGCTACAAGTGAAGCTGCTACTAGAACTACATCATCAGAAGAGCCGCCTAAAGACGTGGATAATGCTAGCACTAACGTTAACGTTAGCTGCGCTAGCAACGTTCCCCTAGCTAGCTCAAGCTCACCTTTCCCAGATGCATGGACGGAGGAGATGTGGCGGAGGAAACAAGAGGCATACCCGTGGGTAGACTGCAAAGCTGGGAAACTGGGCTGCAAAGTTTGTTCATCCATTTCGGATTTATCAGTCTTCAAAACCCAAGGTGTGTGTGTGTGTGTGTGTGTGTGTGTGTGTGTGTGTGTGTGTGTGAGTGTGTGTGTGAAAAGCAGCGCTGTCTGCTTATTTGCAATGTAGGCTAGGCCTAATCAGAATAATTTCATGTCCAGATTCAATGTTGTTTGCATAAGTAGGCTATATTTTTCGTTTTGTTTATTTAATAAGTTAATTTCAGAACAACTTTGGGAATTTTGTTTGTTTGTTATGAGTTTTAAATATATTTTGAAAGTGGAGAGAGAGAGAGAGAGAGAGAGAGAGAGAGAGAGAGAGAGAGAGAGAAGTAATGCTGTCTGCTTAGTTGCAATACTGTAGCTTATGCAATTTAGGCCTATACATTGTTTATGTAATTTATGTGCCAGTGTGTCCATGGTTTGGAGTCTGTGTGTGTTGAGCGCAGTGCCGTCTGCTTTTTGCAGTACAGTAACTAAAGTAGGACTAACCCCTAGATTCCACCGGGTCCGTCTGCGGCGCATTACGGCCGTGTTACGGCAGCGACGCGGCGTCCGCGTTACAGCTGCGACGCGGCGTCCGCAAGGATAGCGGCCACTCTAGTCAATGGGTGCTATTCCACCACACGCGACGCGTTACGGCTCAGAAGCGTCCCAGACGCGTCCCAGACGCGTTGCAGAAGCGGCTCGGCGCAGGGCTCCTCTAAAATTAGGATGAATCCTATTTTTGTCGCGGCGCAGCCGTAAGGTAATGTCGGGCAGGCAGGAAGTGGAACGTTCAGAGCATATATAGCATATTTAAATATACACACACAAACTAATTTTGCAGACCCTATCCCTCCGTAGTCTTTCAAGTAGGAGGAGAAATGCCAGCGTTCTCCTCCGGTTTACAGGCACTGTGTAAATTATATATATAGAATAATTTTTTACCACTAAAATACAGCAACACATCTTTGATTCATGTCGTTTATAACTGGCATATTATTATTATTATTAACTTTGTCTGTACAAAGTAGCCTGTCCAGGAAATATGCCCAAATCAACAAAAACTGCGAGCAGACAGGCAAGACGCTCCGCTTCTGAAATGCTTCTGAAACGCGCCCGGTAGGGTAGGAGGCCGGACCAAAACCGCGGCACAGCCGTTACGCGACGCAGACGGACCCGGTGGAATCTAGGGGTTAGCATACCGGTAGTTTCTGTGGACCTGTCTGCCCGTTTTGTGAGTGCACTGCGCGCGTGCGCACTTGTGTGGCATTGTTTGGGATGACCTAATTAAAATAGCGTCCCCCACCACTGCCAGTAACGTTACTATATTATCAATACTACTTTAGTTATAGCCTGATATATGATAGCTAACTTTACAATGTTGTGATGTGACTGACGTTAGCTAACATTAACTGTAGCTAACGTCAGTCACATCACCAAGACAGCTGCCCTGTTCTCCACTGGTTCTCCTCACACCACAGCTCCATTTCTCACCGATGGCCGTTATTTATTCTAATTGTTTGTTTGTTTGTAACCTTTATTTATTGAGATAAGTCCCATTGAGATCATAGATCTCTTTTTCAAGGGAGACCTGCAGCAATTAAGTTCCACATGAAACATAAAACAACATAAAACAATAGAGGATATCATACAACGTATTTACAAGCTACATTTACATACTTATCAACATTTACAAATACCCATAGTTTCAAAGAGCATTTCACTTAGCCTTGCTTTAAAAACATTCAGAGGAATAAAATTGCTCAGTTTCAATTTTAGCTGTAGACTGTTCCAAGCAAGTGGCGCTGCGCACATAAAAGCTGTCTTACCTAAGACAGTCCTTGCTCTTGGCACATCTAACAACACTACATCAAGCGATCTCAGACAATAGCTGCTTGCAACTCTCTGTTTTATCAGTGTACAGATGTAATATGGGAGTTTACCCAACATGGCTTTATAAATAAACGTGTACCAATGACTGAGCCTCCGTACAGTAAGTGATGGCAAACATGCCTTGGTATACAGGGTACAGTGATGTGTAAGTGCTTTACAATTTGTGACAAATCTCAGTGCACTGTGATAGGCGGCATCTAACTTGTTCAGGCAATGGGCAGGTGCATTCATATACAACAAATCACCATAGTCCAGCACAGGTAAAAAGGTCACAGTGACTAGCCTTTTCCTGGCTTCAAATGAGAAACAGGACTTGTTTCTGAAAAAGAAACCTAGCCTAACCCTCAGCTTTTTAAGCAGGTTATTGACATGAAGTTTAAAAGTGAGACAATCATCAAGCCAGATACCAAGGTATTTGTAACAGGCAACCACTTCAAGTATTATTCCTTGCACAGTTACAATATCCAAAACAGGCTCTGGTGTCTTTTTAGCTTTAGAAAAGAGCATTACCTTGGTTTTATTAACATTTAAAAGAAGCTTTAGTTCAGAGAGCTGAGTCTGAATAATGTTAAAAACAGTCTGTAATTTAACAATAGCCTCCTTAATGGAGGGACCTGCACAGTACATCACGGTATCATCCGCATAAAAATGTAAGGTAGCTTCATCGACATTTTCACCTAAACTGTTGATGTAGATAGAGAATAAAAGTGGACCTAAAACAGAACCTTGGGGAACACCATTAGTGATGTTCAACCACTCAGAAGACAGCCCATCAAACTGAACACATTGGGACCTTTCAGAGAGGTAGTTCACAAACCACCCCACTGCATGGCTGGACATGCCTATACTGGCTAGCCTCTGCTTCAAAATGCGATGATCAACGGTGTCAAACGCTTTGGAAAGGTCAATAAATAGAGCTGCATAACTCTGCTTATTATCTAAAATACTCGTAATGTCATTCACCACTTTCATTGTGAAAAGTGATGGTGCTATGTTTCTTTCTGAAACCTGACTGATGTTTTGACAGGATATCATTTTTACATAAAAACTCCTTCACTTGTTCACTAACTAGGCGTTCAAGAACCTTAGCCAGAACTGACAACTTAGAGATTGGCCTATAGTTATTTAAAATAGTTGCCTCCCCTCCTTTTAGCAAAGGCAGGACATACGCTGACTTCCACAATTTTGGAATTGTGTTTGGGCTGAGGGAGAGGTTAAAAAGAGAAGTAAGAGGTGGAGCAATAAAATCTGCAGCTATCTTTAAAAAGAAAGGTTCTAAGTTGTCCGGGCCAGCCGGTTTCTTAGGATCTAACTTGGTTAAAGCTTCATGAACAACATTAACAGTAAAAGGAGTAAAACTGAAAGGGTTTTCCAGACCACATTGTTTAGAGTCACGGATCGGGGTGTTCACAGCAGCAGTTAGTCACAGAACCAAACATAGAACCGCAGGACACAAAATGCTCATTAAAGCAATTTAGCATAGTAGCCCTGTCCGATATAGAGCCAGATGCTGTGGTAAGGCACGGAGGTAGCTCATTACGGATATCACCGGTGGAAATCGATTTTATGGCTTTCCAACATTTTCCAGGATTATTCAGATTCTTTGTGGTTACTGACAAATAGTACTTCGACTTAGCACTTTTGACATTTGAAGTGAAGCTATTCCTTAGCTGCCTAAAACGCAGCCATTCTACCTCTGAGCCTGATTTCCTAGCCTTTGCCCAGGCATTGTTTCTCTCATGCAGGAGACTGGACAGTTCAGCAGAAAACCAGGGATTGTCTCGTCCCTTTACTCTAAATTTACGCAGGGGTGCATGTCTATCAATGATCTCCATAAAACCAAGATAAAAATAAGACCATGCAGTTTCCACATCAGCACACAAATCGATTTTTCCCCAATCAAACCCAAACAGATCATGTACAAAACCCTGCTCAACAAAATGTTTTATGTCTCTCTTGATGATAATGTGGGGTTTACTCTTTTGGACCTTGGTGTCCCTAATTGTGGCTACAACACAGTGATCACTCAGATCATTTGCAAATACTCCCACAGCTGAGTATTTATGGGGAACATTAGTTAGAATGAGATCAATTAAGGAGGATTTATTCGGGGACTTAACGTTGACTTAACGTGGACTGTCAACAATCTGAGTAACATTTAAAGAGATACAAAGGTTTTTAAAATCCTCTGACACTGCAGTTAACCAGTCCCAGTTAAAATCTCCAAGTAGCACTATTTCCTTGTAGTCTAGTTGCGATAAAAGATTTGCTAGCGAAGACAAGGAGTCTTTGACAGCTGAGGGGTGTCTGTAACAGCCCACTACCATGACCTGTTGACCCTTTGCCACTTCTATATTTATGGCTAAAAATTCAAATTGCTTACAGATAGATTTGGACACTAAAGTGGTTACACTGAACTTATTCTTAACATAAATGGCAACGCCACCACCTTTATTAGGCCGGTCGGTACGATACACATTATAACCATTTAAGGCAATGTCAGAGGCCAAAACAGATTTGTTTAGCCATGTTTCTGATAAAACAATGACGTCAGCGTCAGTCGAGCTTGCCCAAATGCGGACAAAATCTAGTTTACCCAACAGACTGCGCACATTCAAATGGATGAAACCCAACCCAGACCTAGCTTTGAAATCAGCAGGAGTAGCTGAGCAGCCTAATCCTTGGCTGCTCCTGGTCTCTTGGACGCCTAGCAGGCTCATAATTATAATCATATGCATTCGAATATATATTTTCAACCTCTTCTGTGTCAAAACTAGCATTGTGATCCATGTTTATTCATACGTTATACCGGCCGCTCTCCCCCATGTTACGTCACACGCGGGAGGTCACGTGGGGAGGCTTTTTTTATGCGGAAGTAAAAATGTCTTACAAAAACGACGCCAGATGTCACTGTAGTGTATATTTCTGTATATTTTTTAGAAAATCTAGTGTATTCATCATTTTCCTACACATTTATTCACTGGTGTGTCGAACCTGCAAGTTGCTCTTTAAAACTAAATTCAAGTTGTAGTAAGTAATGCAATTTGTCACATCCTGGCCCTGGCTGATCGCCTCCCTCACCTGTGTATTTTCGCTCCCTGTTAATCACCTGCCTGGCCTCAATGAGCCTCAGCTGTCTCTAATTATTTACTCCTCATCTGTGTATTTAGTCTGTGCTGTTTCCTTGATCAGTGCCAGTTTGTCTTGTCTGTATAGCAGAAAGTGCTCCATGTTACTCTCCTGACGTAAGCTATTGTTCTAGATGCTTAGCATTTGTACCAACCTAGTTGGTTGTTTTTTTGTTGCTTCTTTAGTAGTTTTCCGCCAACTTAGTTGGTTGTTTTTCGTTGCTTCCAGTCAGTACATTTTTTGATCATTGCCTGTTTTATTTTTACCTTTTGGATTGAACACTTGACTAAAGACCTTTTTGCCTGGTTGTGCTCTTGAGTCCTATTTTTTGCTCGTGCCCATACTTGTGTCTGATACGGTCTGATACAATTGGCTTGATAGCTTAATTGTTCTACACCTTGAGTTAAGGATTTCAAGTCCACTCCAACTTAACATGCCTGGACAAGTTCCGACAAATAGAAATACTACACAAAGGACATTTTAAGGTGAGTGTCATCTTTTGTCATTCAAATACAGTAGATAGCCTTGTAGTTGCACTGTATAGGCAAATTGCTGTTTGACCAAAATGAGCAGCCTTTGAACTGTGAATAGTTCAAAGGCTGCTCTGTTCTGTGAGAGGGTACAAAGTAGTAGGCTACTGTGAGTGTAAAAATACTTTGGTTACTATTGTGATATAACTTTTTATTAAAATAAAATCTTGGTGAAGCAGATCAAGGACATGCTTCTTGAGGTAGGATCGTTATTTAGAGTTGTCATTGAAATGCAAGTTGTTGGCAGTCACCCATTCAGAATATATTAATGTAGGTAATTTCTCTTTTTTTCCTTTTTCAAAAATAGCACAATACAATTGAAGTACGCAGAGCACTATAGCCATCCGCTGCCTTGTCGTGTACCTTGGAGAAAAGGAAGAGGACCTTTTCAAGGAGTTTAGCGACGTAATTAAAAATCTTGAAATAAAATCCATGGGCACACTGCTCTCTGTCAGTTACATTTTGAAGCATATTGCACTTTTGGACACACCCCAATCAATAATATCTTAGCAAAGTTCAGCATGGATAGGTGTTGACAGCAATGGCATGGGAAAAGGATTGTGTACAATTTTGAAAAGTGGCTTCTGCTCTTCACTTAACCAGTTCAAATATTGTATGGAACCTGCAAAAAAGATGAGAAGGTACACTAAAACTGGTTGTGATTGACAAAATCCATCCACGTGCATTTAAACACTAGGCAAAGTACTCAAAACCACCTCTGTGTGTCTTCAGGACCACATTGCCATGATGACACACACATGCAGACTCAATAAGTGAAAACAATACCAGCGTTGCTTTAGCAGCTGGTAATAATGGCTCTGAATTTGCAAAGAGTGACAGTTTAAAAAGTATGCAATTACCTAATTCATTATCTCCTATGCGCTAACTTATTATTTAATGTGCTTCAAAAGGACATGAATATCTCCTTCATCAGTGACCGGTCCACCCCAGGATCTGACCATACGATGGCAACCATCGTGGTCGAGGGAAACAAATGAATGAGCAAGCATTCTGCGTTAAATGTGTTCATACTGTTTGAAATAATGACTGTCGGCAGTTTAAGCATCTTTGTTATATCTTTTGTAAAATTGATGTGTGTGTGATCTGCAGGTTGGTGGCCATTGAACGTTTGTTACTGTAGTTTTCCAAAAACTTTACAGATTTTACATATTTGGCACTGGTTTTAAATATGCAAAAGCCTCTAACTTCGATGTGATGGCAGCATTTATTTGCTGTGTCCCCATTTCCCATGGTAATATGGCTAATGTGTTTATTTATTATTTGTGGGGCAATTTAAATTTGTGTTTATCTTTTTTTTCAAGATTTAAATGAAGCTCAGCGCAAGTTCTTTCAGGAAGACTGGGGGTGTTTCTCAATCGCGAGTACGCTTGCTTGGTAGTCTTCCGAGCATCTTGCTTCAGAAGCGAGGCAAGAATACTTCCTGGCATTCGGAAAACAAAGAGTGGAACAGGCTAGCAAGTGTGCAGGTGTGTGTCATATGAGAGGCCCCGCCTTACATTTTCCGCCACAGATTTGGGGAAATTGGTCCGTGCGCAAAGCATTGTGGGGATTTTAAGACCGGAGTCTACACATGTGCAGCCTCGAAACTTCTCCAAACGAAGTACGCCGGGCTCGGTAGAATTCCAAGTATGCTGGACATTGGAACAATACTTCGGCGGCACTCGATTACGTAGTATGCTTGAAATAGTGGCTCTGGAGCAGCTTTACTCGAGATTGAGAAACACCCAGGGTGTTTAATATACATTCACTCCGCAGCCGCATATAATCAGCTCATCAGGCATTCTCTTTAACCTATTACATTTCACCTCATTCTCCAGCAGCCAATCACCGTGCTGCAGCCCAACTTTAAAATGGTTCTCCTCTCTCCTGCAGTCAGCTGTGATTTCAGGTGTTCATGCACCTTATCATATGGCATGTGTCAATACCATACAGTCTATGGTCAATACATGTTCAAACAAAATGAAGTCTCTCCTGATTGAAACATCATGTGTTGAAATAAACTACTGCAGTTAAAAATAAAAAGTGAATTTCCTAATATTTTTGTTGTCGCATTAATTAATTTCTTTCTTTAAAACCCTCTGGAGTCTAAGGGTATTTTCTCGATTTTTAGATATTTTCTTAAATCACCTTTTAAATGTATTTCTTCTAACATGGCACCCATGTGTTACATATCAAAATGTTCAGGACAATCTCTGGTATTGCTATATATGCAAATTACTCACCTTAGAGCACTGTTTGATGAGATAAGTAGCTCAAAAGCTTAAAATTTGACATCCGATTTTCGGAAAATCTTCAAAACTCTTGTGAAAACACAAATGTACTCATGTGATCGAATTGTTTTGGTGTTTTAGATTTGTTTACCAAAGTCTTAGGATCACAGAAGCAGTGAAATATTTGAATTACACTGTATATAAATGTGTTATTCATGTCTAAAATGAAAAAAATTCAATTCGAATTTTGAGGAAAATAGGTGTTTATCACTCTACTCTCACCACAGCAGGGACTGAGATACATTAGGACTGAATAATGACTTAATATTACATACCAAGGTTCATGTGATGTGTACACATACAAATTGAGCATTCCAACTTTTTTTTTCAACCAACAATTTATTATAAATATGTTTTTTCAACCAACTATTTATATAAATATAAGAAACTGGAAAATCTCACTATTTACAATATTTAACATCAGAACTTTCAACCAACTATTCATTATAAATGTCAAGACAGTGTCAAGGTCTTTGTCTGTCTTCCAAGACAGTGGGTCTGGCTGCTGTGTAGGTGGGGGTGATGGTGCATGGTGCTGTGTAGGTGGGGGGTACAAGTGCTCTACGAGACCTCCACGAGACCTTCTTGCTGGCTGGGTTGATGGCTGTGGTGGAGCCTTTGTGCTGAGGTGTATCTTGACCTGGTGGCAGCCGCAGATGGAGGTGGAGGCAGCTGTAGTGATGCTGGTCTGCTGGTCCTTGGTGGTGATGGCTCTGGTGAAGGCCCTTGAGCCACAGTAGATCTTGACCTGGGGGCCGGCACAGATGGATGTTCTGGCCGCTGGATAAACGCCGCCTGTGGGCCACCACACACACACACACACACACACACACACACACACACACACACACAC
>CALSBZ010046872.1:176176-194561 GCA_943591055.1 Gobionotothen gibberifrons | reverse complement strand
ACACACACACACACACACACACACACACACACACACACACACACACAGTTACTTTACATTCAGTATAAAATCACAGACACACATATACATAGGCTACATCTGATTACAAAGTCTCATCTGTACAGGACGGTAAAATAATAACAGGCACACATATAAATACATCTATGACAAAGTCTCATCTGTACAGAACAGTATGATAAAAATAATCACAGACACACATATAAATATATCTTTATATGTATACAGCCTTATCTGTACAGAACAGTATGATAAAATCATCGATGGCAAAAACATGTCTATAGCCACTGTAAATGTCTCCGTTGCGGGACGAATAAATGATTAATTTAATCATCTACACATGTAATCTCACTTTTACACACCAAAATAACGTTAGCACAGAGTAAACGTTTGCTAATGGAGTCTATTTTGCCCCAAGAAAAAGTTCATGACTATCGATACAAAATATATATCAATAAACCTATTGTTCATTTTCGCGGTATTCCCCACACATTGCCAGTACACTATTACTATAATATTTACACTTACCCATGTCCAAATGGATCCTTGTTGTTGTCTTTGTATTCTTCTTCTTCAGAAGAGAGGTTTTGAGGCTCTATCTTCACTGCTGCTAGCGAAAAAAATCTCTCGCGAAATCGGCAACTGTTTTTTTTTAGCCATTTTCTCTGTCTCTCTCTCTCCTCACAGACGTAAACTGATGGGAGACACGGAGTTTATGTTTTTTTTTACTTGGTGGGTAGGTCCATAGTGATTTCTCGATGTCCATTGGTCATTTCAGACCATGATGGCTGCCGGCCGAGATTTCCTTGACGGACACACGAATCCACCAATCCCACACAGTGTAAAGTCAAGCTGCTTTGAGCGGCAATATTGGCTGCTGTGCCCTGGGTACAGTCTCACAGGAGATACTCTTGGAAAGCTACTCTTCCAGCGATTCCGCAGATATCTGAATCATATTTCTACTCCTTACAATCGAAAATCTGGAATTAAATACGTAAATAAAAGTGCACTTGGACGCGCCGGCGCGTCCACCGACTCCAGAGTGTTAAAGGCAAAAACATGAAAAAGCTAAAAACAACAACTATTGAATACAATATATTTGAAGCAACTTAATTTATAAATGGTTGTCAACTTAAAAACGTGTGTTCACAATGATGGTAATTAAGTACATACAACTTAAAATTCCTTTTAAATCATGCGGTAAAACTAGTTGGAACAACTTAAAAACTTGTTTATCCTACCAATTATTAAGTAAGTGGTAATTAAAAACACCTCTGATTGTAGAGGAAAAGCCTTCTCCCCTAACACAAATAAGTTTGTTGGTTTAACACAATTTCATTAGAAGTTGTCATAACTCAATAAACATTGATGCAAACTGTTGCGTTGATTTTCTTTGTTGAGCCAAAGCATTTGTTTTGTTTTAGAGTGTAGCTCTATCAGAGACCAGTGCATGCCTCCCTGCTGTCAGGCCTCCCTGACCTTGGTAGCAGAAGCCCATAACAAAAGCTTATTATGGGCTCCAAAACAATACTAATATTTACTGTTCACATCAAATGAATGCAGTTTTGTTCAGTTAATCACTAAAATGAAAGGGTGGGGGCAGGGGCGCTGCAAAACACTCTGGGGGCCCCAGGCAGAATAGACTTCTTTGTGTGTGTCCTTCCTGATCTGACTTTATCCCTCTTTTAAACCAGACCTTGTTGTTACATGTTTACCTATGAACCACTTCAAATTATGAATGTTTTTCCAGAGTGAAAATAATAGCCTCAGGTGAAGGGATGCAGGCCTACAGAAAAAAGGTGATACAGCTGTTGCTAAAGTACGTTTTTTTTGTAGTTTTCCATATGATCCCTGTTAAATCAAAACAGACTTCTACTACTAGAGATTGTTGATTAACTCCCAATACGTAAAAATAAGATAATCGGGGGAGAGTGTAACCCTATATTTAGCTTTAAATGAACTTATTCTGATTAAAAGGATAATGTTAAAAATCATTATTCCTGAAAGAAAATCACAATTACCTCATTTCAAACTCCTTTGAGAATGACACACTTAATAGAGGACTGGATTACACTTGTATACTCCTTACATACGTCCAAACTGAGTTAATTTAACAGAAGTCAACATCTCCTTTGCTCATTAACAATTTTCCATAATACATGATACAAAACATTCAGTTTATTGGAAATATGTTTAGGATGTCAAAGCAGGAAGGCAGTAGCCATTAGGTCAACCAGGAATATGATTTTAATATCCTGATGAATTGACTTTTATTTTTATATTTTAGTCCTGCAGTTCAAGTACTTTTTTAAAGTATGAACCGTGTGTTAGATGACAAAACAGTAGAATTTCTAATGCTTTCTTTTTCAGACCAAATTTATATTATATTTCACTTTGGTACAACATAGACCTTTTTTGATATGTTTAGGTGTTAAGAGTTATTAGCTCATATCCCGTGCAAAAAGTACTTAAAAAGTAATGAAAAGGTTCAGCTTGCTTGGAGAATTTATTAACTGTATAATGTTCAGATGACTAAAAGAAAAAACATAATTTCCCTGACAAAATTGCTCATGTGTTTGTAAAAAAAAGTTTACTTTTTTACAGTACTTACCGTTAGCATTGTTTGACAGGTTTGCACGTATTTACATGAACATCCAGGGGTCGTGAATTACATTTAGAATGTTTTGCATGCTATGGCTTTCCCTGACATTCAACACATGTGAAACAGATGATGGACCTTTTTGTTTTATAGAGTGCTGTAGTTTACTTGCCTTGCCTTAAATATTTCATGTTGTGATTCTTTTTATGCACAGGTATAGATTTTGAGTTGGAAGAACAATGACACAGAGACATTTAGGTGTGACTAAAGCTTAAGTTTCTGCCTGGGGTTCCTTTTTTCAATAATAATAATAATAATACATTACATTTATAAAGCGCATTTATGGTGCTCAAAGCGCTTAAATTATTATCAATATTATGTTACACATTTTGTGTGAACTTCAAATGATATTTTCATTTTAATAGATACATAAATGAAAATGCATCACTTCCTGTTAAAATGATTGCTGATTTGCTCTTTGATTTTGGGTTAACAAGGCCTTTAACCTTAATTATTCAAATAAACCAAAAGCTAAATAGTGTACTGTTATGATCTGATACCCTCCATTTGATTTGACAAGGAAAAGATCATCTCAAAAATCTCTCTGTGTAAGTGTATGAATTATGTTTAATCTTTAACATAGAAACCATATTTAAAATGTTTTTTACAGGCAAGATCAAAATGGAAATCTAGTTTTCCTTATGTCTGCCAATAATACAGTTGTTTAGGTAAATTTGGAGGCTTTCAAAATTACAAAACATATGGTACATACAGTACTTTGACTGTTTATATGGCAATTAACAACCTACTCCTTTCTATTTATCCATTTCTCCCCCTTCTTTTGTAAAATGGGCAAGAAGAGCTTTGTACACACATGGCACATTTCTGACAACCATCGACTGACGACTGAGATTAAAATAAGACTGAAACTGTAACATGTTTGTTTATTGATGAAGGTTGTATCGTCTGCTGTGAAGGATTTCTGTGTTATTGGAGTAGAGCGACCAGATTAAGATACAAATAATTTCCAAGAAAAATGAAACTCTTAGAAAAATGGAAATCATAATTAAATTGATACTAGAATGAGAATAAGTACGCTTTTTGATGATTATCTGTGTTTTGACTGCCGCACAGGTGCTCCCATGGGATGTTGGAATAACAGTTACTGCAGAGTTGATGCCTGTTATGTAATACATTTCACATTGATATAGTAATTAACATTTATGATAACACTACAAATATATAAAGTCTCATTTTAACACCCAGTAACATGTGCTTACTTAACTATAATTACAGGTAAGTAATATAAAGTTCCATTGTGTAATTAGCTTTTTCGCATGTCACAAAATGACACCTATACAACCTTTAAATGGATAGATATAATACCTGAACATATTTAACAACTTGGCATGATGTTATATGAGTGTGCAAAAATATTATGTTTATTCAGATATTTAAATAGATGTTTCTGAATCAACTTTCCTTCTATACATTACAGTATTTTTCCAGTATTTTTTTCGGTTTTCGAACTAAAATCTTCTCTGGCTTGCCCAGTATGATCATGTTAATCTGAAATATGTTGTTTTGTTTAAGAATTCCAGCAACCTGAAAGTGAGTAGAAGTGGGACTTCAAATCAATCAGTTAATATGGATCAAGATAAAACTACATGCAGCAACTGGGTGTGAGAAAATGTATTGATACTATTGAATATGATATAATGATTATAATATAATAATAATGATATAAT
The DNA here is from genome assembly GCA_943591055.1 of Gobionotothen gibberifrons. Lineage (NCBI taxonomy): Eukaryota > Metazoa > Chordata > Actinopteri > Perciformes > Nototheniidae > Gobionotothen > Gobionotothen gibberifrons. The sequence continues at coordinate 190,196 of CALSBZ010046872.1, read as the reverse complement.
CAGTTTGATCCCAAAAAACTGGATTATCCTGATCCCACCAGAGGGGTGGATTTCCAGTGGATTACCAGAGCAAAATGTACTGTACAATTTATTTAAAAATATGTTTCAATTTAAATAAGATGGCAAAGTTTGTTAACTGAAATAATACACCATGTTTAGCCTTCATGGCAAATCAATTTTATTTTCCATTTTTCCTCACGTTTGTGGTGGCCTATTTTGTTTTCAACCAAATGTTGATGACATAAATGTTTATGCTCATAAAAGTATCACAACAAAGATTGTCAATCACAAATGTAATTTAGATTAAAGAAAAAATATCTTCAACAAAAAAACAGTCCATCATCTGTCATCACCTTTCAAACGTAAGTGCGGACAATAGATGTCTCTGCAATGTGGTCTCTTGTCTTCCTTGGCGCTCGGTAGGATTAAAGCACTGATATTCAGGATCTAGTCATCTTGAAAAGTCGTAATCTGGATCAGGCTGATCCTATCCTGAATTGCTTTGAACTCCAGGGACAAAATGTGGCCGACTTGTCTGATCCTGGATCACAAAAAATGGGATTTCAAAATCTGATCGGATCTGATGGAGATTAAAAGTTTTGAACTCTTGGGCCCAGGTGATGATAGATACACAAGGTCAGAAGAAAAGACAATAAGTTGCATACATTTTTCTATTTATTATTTCAGCTATACAAAAAGTAACTTTACTGCAAAGTCACAAAATGATTCAATATGACAAGAAACCATCAGGGAATTTGTGTCAGTATTGGTGGAAAATGTAAACTGTCAAGATCAAAAAGAGGGAACGAGGAATTCTTGACAGGACAACTGAGGCATAAAACCCTACATTGAACTACACCCATAATCCTGGATGTTTTAGCCGCAATGCACGTCGGGATATGGTGTTTATGCGATATGAAATCAAAGACATTTAAAAAAAAATAATAATAATACTTTATTCCGAGTGTTCTTGCTTTTCTCTTTGGAAGTCATCACATACAGTAACGGCATTGTAATACACGGTTCGGCTGCATTAAAGACGTGGATCATAAATATATCAGCATTTAAACAACATCTTCCATTTCTTTTTACACAATACGTCTCCTTGCAGTATCAACACTAATTCGGCTGACTTTTATATTTGATCCAATTAGTAGATAGGCTGTATTTACACCATAACGGTGCACAGCTGATAGAAAGGGACTTGTAGTTTTTAAAGATATTACTGATTTACTGAACTACCTTTCCAACTCCTCACGCAGTTGACTGTTACAGGTCTATACAGGTTCATGGTACAATGCATAAGCTTCAAATCGAGAGACTGAAACTGTATTTTCCTTTACCGTTCTGTTTTAATTTCACAATAAAGTTAAGTCATATTATGTTTGATATTATTATGTTTTATTAACTAGACCACTGGTTTTTTAACCCGCACCGCCTAGGTGTTAAAGCACGTTATTGAATTTTGTTGTTGAATACGTTATATTTGATGAAAACATTTAAATATTAAGAGTAGCCTGCATACAAAATAGGGGGAAAGTAGAAGGCATGATAGGAATATAGAATAGAAAATATCAAGAAGATACTCTCTACAATAAAACAGTTTAGTGCAGGATATCCAAAGATATTGACAGGCCGATGTGCAAAACAGACAAACTAATAAGGCTTTATTTAAACATTAAAGAATACTTTAAGTTAATAAGGTCTTCTTTTGAATAAGAAAAAAAACGTTGGGGTTATCCACAGATAAATATTAAGTCTGACAAAGTATTTAACGTAACTTGACAGTCACCTTCACTGAATTTGACTCAGGTGTAACTAAAGTCTGATTTAAGGGTTGTTTATATTTCACATCATTAAAGGAGGGGTAGGTAAGTTTGAGAAACCGGCTCGAGATACACTTTTTGTTATATTCCATGGAATGCTCTTAATATCATGATAGCAATGCATATTCTAAGTGCTTTGAAAAAAAATCCATACAAATATTTCATCTGTGGAAGCCGTAATACTGTAAAAACTACGACCAATTATTTTAGCCGGGCCGGCTAAAATAACTGGTTGGCCGACCTGTCTGTCAGCCTTCAATCTCGTGCACACACACACACACTCGTGCAGTCAATGCGCGTCCCGTCATTGGGCGTGTTTCCCGTCTCCTGCTCAGTCGCAAGCAGCAGCCAACTTGGCGACTTTGTCGTTAAATTCGGCGGCTTTCCAAACCCTCCGGCTACTTATTTTTGTCAAAAGCGACTAACGACTAATCTAAGGACTTGTAATGGTGTTATTATGGACTTTTCTGGTGTTTGGAGACTCACGTATTGTTCTGCAGTTAACGAGCTGCCGTGAGCCCCTCAGCCCTCCCATAGTACTCACAGGCGCGCAGACTCACAGTTGCCTCCCGCAGCAGCTCTGCAGTCAGAGCAGAGAGGAGACAGCCACACTCTCCCGAGCCGAGTTATACATTTATTTTATGTTATACATTTGTTTTACATTCATTATCATGATCTTAGGTGTTGTTTTCTTACATCTGATTGAGCAATGTAAGTCTTCACTGAGTTCATGTGCGCGTTCACGTGTGTTGGAGGAGGTGCTCTGTAGGAAGTCTGAAGGAAGGGGCGGATTCTTTTCGGTTGTGTACTTTGGAATTTGTGTGCACTTCTCAAACTTACCTACTGCTCCTTTAATCAGAATCTGCAAAGTAACTAAAATAAATGTAGTGGAGTAAAAATACCAGGTTAACCTCTGAATTGTAGTGGAGTAGAACAAAGTAGTACATGCTGCTGTAACAAAAACATTTCCCAACTTGAGATCAATAAAATATATCTTATCTTATCTTAAGATGATCGATGGCTACTGCCATATTTGCTAAATGTGCCGCTGAACCTATACAAGTGCATGTTTCAGGCTTATCAATTAACAACAGGAGGGGTCACAGACATAAGACCAGCTGTTAAATAAAGCTATTCTGACCTGAGCTGTCATGTGGGTATATTAATGCTGCCCATTATGGACACAAGCAATTTTCACCCATTTATTATTTATATGTTTTAAATTTGATAACACCAATGTGTTTCGTATCCCCTAAACCTCCAGGGGTGTAAACAGTTTAATACTGGCAACTTCTAATCGTGGGAAATACGAAAACGTCTTTTAAAACTACAATTCCCAGTAGAGACGTGCCATTGAACATGTTGCAAAACACACAATAGTCAGCATGTGTAGTTCTGGGGGGGGGGGGAGGGCTGGGCTGGGCTGGACCCGTCCAAGTCCAGTTTTGGATAGTCTGCCGTGGTTCCATTCCATTTCAAAGAGCTGTTTGACGCTCAGCGTAACCTTGTTGCACTGCCACTCCAACATCCAATCACAGAGCTTGAGGACTATTCACAGGGTTTTTAAAGCAAGGCGGATGTTGTAGTCCCAAACGATAGCTGGGGATTCTGGGTAGTGTAGTGTCTTCGGAAACTCTGTAGTGTCTAAACTCTGAAAAACTATTTGTTTCTCCGAATCGAAGGTTAAAAACACAAAAGCATTGTACACAATTAAACCAATCAATGTTGTGTAATTAGGATAAACTGATGTTTTTTAGTGGATGAGTAATGCAGACATCACTGTGTAATCATTTGACAGTGAGGGGAATACATTCGGTTTTATTATGAAAACTTCGAGACCGGAAAAACTGTTTTGATCCCTTGAGGGTTGAGGCTAACTTTACATGGAAGCTGCCGCTATACACGTTCTCCGGCGAGACCTCAAATCATCTTCGTAATACCTATCAAAACTATAGATCCTACACATCCACTGGACGTAGATTACAAAATTACAATATACACTTCTCGCTAGAAATCTAATAAAAAAGCATGTTAATGGCCAAACTATTCCACAATTTAGGATTTTCCAGAGAGGGTTATTTGTGAATAAACGACCCTACGGAGCTTTTGCAATCAACGGGAGCATGTCGTTTCTTACACGACCATTAGAGGTGCTACACTTTAAAACGTGACTGGGTCGTATTAAGCTGCTGAACAATCGACCTACAGTATAGAGAGGCGAAGTCCCTCCCCTTCCGAGGGAGCTCATGGGACCCCGGAAACGGAAAAATATACATTAGCCGCGTTCACACCGAGTACTTTGCTGTACTTAGTTCCCGGCACTTAATACCCCAGGGCACTAAATACAGATAGCGTTCACACCGGAAATAAGTCCCTGGGGGACGTCACTTCTTCTTCTTCTGCTTTGGGTTTACTGGCAGGCCGCAAACAACTTCACGGCGTATACTGCCGCCGAAAATCCCCGGCCGGAAGTCCACGGAGTTGGGGACTGGCTTCAGTAGAAGCTGCTGGGACTCCCAGCAGCTTCTACTGAAGCCTTCCGAGTAAACGGCCAGAACGCCGACACCTCCTCATCTCCACCGCTCCCATGTTTTATTTTGTGTTGTCATAAGTTAGTCTCTCTGCGTTTCTGCGCGGGGCTAATGCTAATGCTAATAATGCTAATGCAAGGATAATAAAATGGCGGCTCTACAAAACATTTCAGACTTTGACGGGGCGTGGTTTGCAATCGCCCAGCCAATCAGAACTGGGGTACTTTTTTTCCACAGGAAAGTGCCTGCTCTCAGCAGGCGCTAAAAATGGGGTGAAAAGTTCCCGGCACTTAGTTATTTTTTTGGTGTGAACGCAACATCAGGGGTACTAACGGAACTAAACGCGAAAAGTACGGGTGAAAAGTACTCGGTGTGAACGCGGCTATTGAAGTCAATGGAGAGAGAAAGGTTATCTTTTGATCCCGTTTGAATTGTGCCACGAATGACACATATGATGTTTGTCAATTTAAAAGATAATTTTGCAAGTCAAAAAAAAAATAATGTGTCGTAAAACTGTGAAGTAACACATTTTTTTGTGTGAAACGCTGAATGAACTACATCTCCGGTCAAGCAGAACAACACACGTCACCAAGATGGCCATCACTACTGTCTTGTCAACAAGACACTTATTCTCAGTAGCAACAATCTTCTTGTGTGCAGTGAGATTAAGTACCTTGGTCATTATATTTCTGATGATCTCACAGATGACAAAGACATCCACCGACAACGCTGCAAACTGTATGCCCAGGCAAACATTTTAATGCGGAAATTTCACAAGTGCTCTGTAGATGTCAAGGTATCACTTTTTAAAGCTTTCTGTACACCATTGTACACTGCTCACCTGTGGAGTAACTACAAGGTTAGAAGCATACAAAAACTAAAAGTTGCATACAATGATGCTTTACGGTTGCTGCTGAGGGTTCCAAGATGGCACAGTGCCAGCCAGCTGTTTGTTAACTTGGGGGTACCTACTTGTCAAGCCCTTTTAAGAAAGTTAATGTACAAATTCATGTGTCGCCTAGAAGACTCTGACAATCATGTCATCTCGATTTTAATCAACCCTGTGAAGAGTTCTACCCGGTTCTCTTCCATGATTTGGAGACATTGGCGCAAGAGCCTATACAGACAGTGAGCATGTGTGGCTAGCTGTAATTGGACTGATTTTATGTTTTTTATCTGTTTGTTTTTATTTGTTTTGTGTGTTTAGCTCTATTTATTGATGTGTGTCTTGTCTTTTAGTATGTGTTATGGACCTTGAGTCTGAAATAAAGATTGATGAAAAGGATTGACTACCCTCACTATCACCACAATGAAACACGTCCAGAAGAATGTCATGCAAAGCTGCCTGCCTGCCTTCATTTGATTCTCTCTGAACTGCCTGGTCTTTTTAATGTTTAATGTCAACCATTTGTGCAGATAGCATGAAGTAGAAAAGATCGGTGCTCGCCGATGCTAGCGTTAGCGTTAGCATTTCTCCCCCAGGCTTAAATGGTGTATTATAGAATGATCACACCGCTGTGACAGCACTCTTCAAAGGGTTCACGAAATATGACTACTACTCTTACTGTTTAACATGTTGGGTTACTTGATGTTACTTATTGTTAAGGCTAATAAAAAGGACATGGCTGTAATGTTAACTAACGTGCTAGCTACTAGCTAGGTAGCTAACTTGATCCAGCCACTCCTGGTCCTTTCATCAGACGGGAGGCGAAAGAACGAGCAAGACCCATTGCTGGTATGATAACAACCTGGTACTAAGCACACAGGTATCTTGTTAAAGTTATCTTATCTTAGCCAGCGCCATATAGATAGATGATATCTATATGGCGCTGATCTTAGCTATCTCTTAGTGGAGGAAAACAGTTATGACATCACTTACGCGACTCTGGGATTTGTACATTTCTAGTTGCGTATTTTTCATAGTCTTATATTTCAACAGTTTTACGACAAACTGTGACTTTTTTTACATGGAAATGATTGTTTAAGATTGACAAACATCATATGTGTCATTCGTGGCACAATTCAAACGGGATCAAAAGATAACCTTTCTCTCTCCATTGACTTCAATGTATATTTTTCCGCTTCCGGGGTCCCATGAGCTCCCTCGGAAGGGGAGGGACTTCGCCTCTCTATAGAGTGGCGAAGTCCCTCCCCTTCCGGGGGAGCTCCAAGGGAGCTCCATGGGACCTAATTGTGCCACAAATTACACATATGATGTTTGTCAATTTAAAAGATAATTTTGCAAGTCAAAAAAATAAAAATGTGTCGTAAAACTGTGAAGTAACACATTTTTTTGTCTGAACCGCTCAATGACCTACATCTCCCGTCTCGCACCACACACAAGGTATTATATAAATGTAGTGAAATAAAAGTACACCATTTACCTCTGAATTGTAGTGGAGTAGAAGTACAAAGTAGCAACAAAGTAAAGTACAAATCTCTCAAAATGTTACTTTAGTAAAGTACTTGAGTAAATGTACTTAGTTACTTCCCACCTCTGATGAAAAGTAATTACTGTAATGACATTTTTAAAACATGCTATTGGCTTTAGTAGATAATCTAGCCAGAATACACACAAATAAAATAAAAATACCTAACAAAAACGAATAGTTAAATTGATACATTCAAGCTGGGGAACATTGACAGTGGTTATCTAATGAAAATACATTATCCAGAGTGCTACAGCAATTAGTCCAAAAATTAAAACATGAGTCAGCATTTGTGCACATCTGGTTCCCTCGTCTTGAGGTCAATGGGTTTTCTGAATGGGTTTTAGTGCCTGAAATAAGTTATCAAGTTAACACAAGACTTATTAATGTTGTGTTTTACCATTTGATGTATGGCAGTTAACACCCTACAAGTGAATTTAGTGAAATGATAGCTCTTATGTGTTTTTAAAAAGTGACACACAAATGTGTTACCAATAAATGTACTTAGTTACTTTACACCACTGCAAGTAGGCAATTACAGTACAGACTGTGAGATGAATATTGAGCAGGTGTGACATATATGTGCCTGGACAGTATAGCATGAGTTTCAACCAAGCTGTCAGGTCATTCCCTTTTTGTTGTCCACTCTTGAAGGACTGCAAGCACTATGAAGGTCATGAATGACTGCCAGACAGAAATATCCCAGATAAGAAAGCCCACTGCAACATTTAACACCTGCATTTTGTACTTTTGTCTTTCTTGCCAGACTTACTGCCTTGCTTAAGCCTGTTGCAATGAGAGTCTCAAGATAGATTTCATAAGCTGTGCTAAGTGAAATTAACTTCTTAACCTGCCTCCTGATGTTAGTTCAGTAAATTGTAGAAATTATGCATGAACGGTAAAATGGCAATATTCCAATGCATGACATTCTAATGTTCCATTGCTCTGGCTTGAGCCTCAAAGGATCCATGGTGAGAAACCCAACATGCAAATTACATTTCCCTGCATCATTCTTTGGCAATACTTCACAATACTGTCGCTATTAGTTTTTTCTGATAGTATAAAAGGGCTTAATATTACCCTCATCCTCAAGCTGAAGGAGGGTGGAGATAAAGGCGGGAATGTGTGGGAGGGCCGAGAGAAGAAAGCAAGGTTCATGAGAGGCAAAATGCCAAGGCTGAGACATTAGACTGTCTCCTGGTGAAAAACAGGAAAATCTGTGAAAGTGAAAATCCAGGGTTACAACAGCATGGGGGTTCCCAGTTTGGACTGACTTCACTGGGGAAACCTCAGACATCTTTAGCAAAGTGTTACATGATTAAGTTGATACACAAACATTTTATTTATCCAGATGTTCCTTCATTCAACTGAAGGTAATGCACCTCAGAGAAACAAAACAAACATTGCTTTATCACAGCAAAATATGTTTTTTCAAGTTTCACCTCCTTAAAATGGCCTGTATAGGGCCTCATCTCTCGTCCTCAGAATTAATGAGCTGATCCGACAGGCTGCACTGCAGAGATGGTTGTCCCGGACAACATCAAGTTGCATTTGGATCAAAAGGAAGGATCCTTGGCCTACATGTACTGCTTGGTAACCAGCCTTGGTCACTTGAGGGATTTTAATGCGGTAACACCCTGAAACAAAGTGGCCCCAGGTTGCTGATATTATAATCTTATAAACAGCATCATATTGGAATAACACTACCATATGCCATGCGTAATGTATAGCATTTACTCATATTATTATTTTGATTATAATTATTGATCATTAAAGTGTTATCAAAGCTGGTAAAGGTGCAGCTCGTTTTAATGACTTTGTATACTGCAGGGTAGCTTGTGAATTTACTCCAGGTGGAACTAAAGTTTGATTTAAGACTTGATTATATTTCAGGGTTGAGATAAAGGCGTGGGAGGGCCGAGAGAAGAAAGCAAGGTTCATGAGAGGCAAAATGCCAAGGCTGAGACATTAGACTGTCTCCTGGTGAAAAACAGGAAAATCTGTGAAAGTGAAAATCCAAGGTTACAACAGCATGGGGGGTTCCCAGTTTGGACTGACTTCACTGTGTTTTGCCCATATTATTACTGGCTGCTACTTAAAGAGCCTGTGACACCCACCCAACAACTGTTGTGCAATGACATATTGGACTACTAGTAATCTCGAACCATCGGTTTAAAAAAGAAGATGGGATACCGTTTCGATAAATATCAATCATTTCGAACATCGCGGGGAAATTCCTTCGACTCATTTTGAGGTTTTGGGGGGAGCCGGAAGGGACGTCAATGCGGGAACGCTTCACTGTGCAGCGAGAGATCCAAACACGGACAAAGTGTGATGTCATGCGTAGAAATGGTGAATTGCTGAGTTTAGGCACGTTAATAACCTTTTAATGAAGTTGACTACAGTATATTCATATTTGTCAGTGCTTTCATGCCAATTTGGTGAATATAAACATAAATGATCGTGGTGAAGATGATGATTAAATTAGGATTAAAAATCGGTAGTGAGAGCTGCTGAATTTCCTCCCGTCGGATGTGATATAAAAACAAATCGATTATTTTTGTAGTTGGAAACTCAAGTGGATGAAACTACATTTATTATTCCTTTCATGTAAATTGGGCGAACATATGATAGCCTACATTAAATGATCGTGAGGATGATGATTACAAATCGTTTATTTGAGCCGGTCTGCATTTCCTGATGAGAAAACAAACCGATGCTTTTTGTAGTTGTAGTACACCAACATGGATTAAACGTGTTTTTTTTTACCACAATGTTGGGGAAATTAATGGATAAAATGCACGGATTATGATTATTATTATTATTATTCCCACTCCGATCGGGACACTAGGTCCACCGTTTCCCCGCAGCGTTTATAGTTTCAGTTGTTCCACTCCTTCCTCGGCCGTGCTTTATTTCAGTATTATCACCCTTTTTTCCCGTTTCTTTATCCACTTTTTCCTCCGCTGTTCCTCCACTTTCAGCATCCACTTCCTCATCAGGCTGCTGCATTCCTGAATACACGTTCGTAATCCTACGTCACTCCAGTCAATACACACGGTCGGGGGGGGGGGGGGATGTGCTAGTGACTTATCCGACTGGCCCACTTCGGTACCGGCCCATCGGGATGCGTCCCGATGGCCAGTCCGGGGGGGGAGGGGGGATCGTCCACAAAAACTATCAATTAAATCCAATCTGATCGTTCTAGGTCGAAAAAACAATTGTCGCGCGCTGTCAGCCTGTCGCTGTCAGCCTGTCGCTGTCAGTGTCTGTGGGCCGTTGACAGTTTATGTGGGCTGGGCTGGGTGCAGTGGCGGACTGGCCATCGGGACGAATCCCGATGGGCCGGTACCGAAGTGGGCCAGTCGGATAAGTCACTAGCACATCCCCCACTCCCCCCGTTGACAATTTCCTAGCGGTACCGAAGTGGGCCGGTCGAGAGTCCCGGGATGATTTTTAGTCCCAGTCCACCACTGGCTACATGACCGTATTATCGCCCATATTGACGCACCTAATTCCTAAACTTCGAACAGATACAACATAAACCGATCCTTCAGCCTCATATGAGCTCTCAGACACGTTCAAAATTAAACTGTCATCGCTGTCTGAGCTTGCTGCTGTGTGCGCCATCGTGCGTTTACATGCAGATGCTGGGATCCTGAACAAGGCAGCTGGAGCGCTGTGCCTGCAATGACGTCACACATAATTTGCCGGGACTTGAAGGATCCCCGAGAAGATCCAGAAAATGGTCACATTGAAGGGCAGATTAATGGTTATCAAAGTACAAATATCCAAAATCAGTTCAGTAACGGTTTTCAAGGGGACAATATTTACTCAAATTGATGGGTTTGGATGATGGGGAAAACTCGTGTCACAGGCTCTTTAAACACTGCAACACCACACGAGGCTGCTGTGCAATATACACTTCATACTTTATACACACTGCTATTGTGGTCACTTGCTGCATCTTTATATGTTCACTTTTATAATCTTGCACCTTATATTTGATACTATGAATACTTATTTGATTTCTTTTTGTGACTGCCTTTTTTTTCTCATGTTACTTAACTACTCTACTCCTTCTTAATTGTTCCTTCTGTCTGCACTGTCCTTTTGCTGTAACATTGTAAATGTCCCCGCTGTGGGACGAATAAAGGATTTCTGATTGAATTTCTACATTTTATAGGTCAATCTTCCATAGTCATCCATAGTCATCTCATAGTTCAGAGAGCTGATAGGCTGTAAGTACGTGTGCCGTGAAAAGTTTAGATGTGAAGAGGAGACGAGAGACAGGAGCGTATAGCGATTAAAATCAGTAAAACGGAAAGAAAATGAATGAAGTTGACCATCTACTTCAGCTTTGGTAAGTTCATTTTATGTCATATCTTTTGTTGATCTTCTGTGTTTTGCCTATAAGCTATTGCTCTGCTGGATCGATTGATATTGTGATTGGTGTGTGTGTGTTTTATTTTGTGTTGCCATAAGTTAGTCTCTCTCCGTTGGTGCGCTGGGCTAATGCTAATGCTAATAATGCTAATGCAAGCAAATAAAATGATGGCTTCACAAAACTTTTCGGAGTTTTACGGGCCGTGGTTTGCAATTTGCCCAGCCAATCAGAAATTGGAACCTTTTCCTCCCCAGGAAAGTACCACCTCTCTAGCAGGGACTGAAAAGGGGTGAAAAGGTTCGCATGGACTAGGTTCTAGTTCCAGATCTTTTTGGTGTGAAAGCAAAGTCCCAAGAACTATCGGAACTATTCCTGGGAAAAGTACTCTGGTGTGAAAGCAAAGTCCCAAGAACTATCGGAACTATTCCTGGGAAAAGTACTCTGGTGTGAAAGCGCCAGAGATGGGGACTCGAGTCTGTGACTCGGACTCGAGTCGCACTTAAGTCGCACACACAGAGACTTCAGACTTGACTTGGACTCCTGCTCAAAAGACTCAAAACGCCGGTGGCACCAACAAAAGGAGCGCACACTGCAAAGTCTGCAATATTAAAATCAAGGATGCTGGTGCAACAACGTCAAATTTCATCAGGCACTTGATAACTCACCCGGAGAGGTCAGTCACATTAACGCATATGAACGGTTAGCAAACATGTTTAGCTCAGCATCAGCTATGTAATGTTAACCTAGCTTGCTACTAGCTTTGTAACTGAATATTTGAAAAGATGAGTGAATGTTTGCTTGTCACACTTGTTTGCGTTGAGTGGCGTTGACATCCAACTCTTGACATGACATAAAAAAGGTCGGTAACGTTAATCATTACGTTCCGCTGCCACCATCTACTGGCTAACGTTAAACGTAGAAAAATACATAATACATCTGTCGGTTTATAGTAGGGTGACCAGACGTCCCCGTTTTCCGGGGACAGTCCCCGTTTGTATTGGCCTGTCCCCGGTTGAAACTGTCCCCGGAAATGTCCCCGTTTTTTAATATAGGCTTACGTTAAAAATACATAGCAAGGTGAAATAAAACGTTTCATGTCAGGAAACACTGGGTAAACAGACTGTGGTCAAGCCAGCCCCCACTTCGGAAAACACAGTCAAGCCAGCCCGCACGTTGTATTGCGGTGCGCGAATATCCTATGCATTACGGTAGAGGGGCATTTAAAAACTGCCTTCAAAATAAAAGCGTTTACTCGGTCAATAACAAATATACCTAAAAAACACACTAAACATATTCATATATACTGGAGCTTCAATTAAGAAATATGTACTATATAATGTGATCAATAATAATTTAAAACAAACTACTAGGGCCGGGACTCGATTAAAAAAATTAATCTAATTAATTAGAGGCTTTGTAATTAATTAATCGAAATTAATCGCATTTTTAATCGCATATAAATAAAGCTGCTGGATTCTTTTTGTCACCGTCTTTCTGCATGGCAGCTCATATGTTGTGTCAGACGATGCAATCTGTAGTACCTTTTGCAGCCCCTTATCTTCTACCACTCCAAGTGGTCTACAGTCGAGTGCAATCCAGTGAGCCAGGGAGTTGGTTATTTTTTCAGACGTGGACTTAGTTATCCTGGCCCTGAAACCAGTCATCTGGTTGAGTGTGGGTTGGGTGTGGGTCCTTGTACTCGGAGTCGGGCTAACGTCCACGCTAGCTTCCACGCTAGCTGCTATATGTTTTGCATTGAGGTGATACTTGAGGCTTGATGTGCTGCGGTGATATGCGAATTCCTTTTTGCATAATTTGCACACAACCGTGCTCTTATCGACGCTTCCATCCGTCCGTTTTTTAAAACAAAATGTCCCATCCACGGGGCTAACCAACGCGGTCTCATCAGCTTCTTCGTTCATGACTATTGTTCACTGTGGTTTGTTGTTGTCTGAAGTCATGCACGTTAGTTGGTGCTCCAGTATAATCGGTACGCCTGAAACTCATCCAGTGAGAAACGTTCAGCGGTGCAAAAATAAGTGCGATTTAAAATGCGTTAATTTTTTTGTGTTAAAGTCCCGGCCCTACAAACTACGTATAACTACCACATTATAACTGAGTGAATGTCATTTTTGTAAGTATACAGTTATGAAGACATATCTGAAATTTCCACTGGGTGACTAATTTCAATTGATGTTGACACCATCTCACAACACTCCTAAAATAACATTACTTTCTGAAGCACAATTTAAAATGTATGCTCTTTAAAATCTCACATTAGATCTATTGTCCATCTATATTTTTATTAATATTTAATGGAAACCGTCCATAATCAAACAGTCATTCGAAGTCAATCAAATACTTATTTCACTCCAAGGTGATAGCAGGAGACCCCATCTAGTCACTCAGAGAGAATCAGGACAATCTGAGAGTTTCAAAATAAAATACCTTTGAAGTCTCATATATGAGCTATCATCCCTCTGTTTTTAGATAAGAATAAAACAAAAACTATCCTGTATCAGAATTGTCCCCCTTTTTTCCTTAACAGTGAAGACAATTGGATATGTTAATGATATATTGACCGCAAAACTCTAAATGTCCCCGGTTTTAATTTTGAAAATCTGGTCACCTTAGTTTATAGGCAGGTTACAGGTTTATTGTTGACCACGTAACGTTAATGTTACAGGTTTATCAGGTTACCATTACACTGGGTTTGAGTGAGAGGATAGAGGAATATGTTTATTTATAGTAGACTTAAAAGATGTCATTAGAGACCCAGTGTAATTAAACAATACGGTTGCAGAGGTCAAATTTCTGATTCTGAAGTGTTTTGCTTATAAGTTGTTT
>CALSBZ010046872.1:162692-175776 GCA_943591055.1 Gobionotothen gibberifrons | reverse complement strand
TTGAGACTTGACTTGGACTCGTGACCAAAGACTTGAGACTTGACTTGCAAAAAAAGACTTGTGAACATCTCTGGAAAGCGCCTAAGGCTGAAACTTCAGCGTACTTAAAAACAGGACTTTTGGCTTTTTTATTTGATCATTAAAAACAAAGACCTCCGGGAAACCTATGGCAAAAAGGATCAACATGAGTCTTTTTTTGAACAAATGCATGCTGGACAATGGATTTGAGTTTGCCTGTTTCGATGTTGTTGTCATATAACTTGCAGATTGTTGTGTTTCCTGCGGAAAGACATGGAAGAGTGGCATATTTCAACAGATAATCCTGGTTGACATTAAAAGTCATGACAGCGTACCATTAAGTGGAAAACGTTAAACCTCTACAGACTTTAATTCCTTCCATCGGAATTGGAGCTTTTATGACTTCCTTTGTTGTTAGTTTTCTAAAACTTTGAATGAACATTTAAAAGGTGCATTTTCTGACTAATTCTGTGTAATGCTACGTCCCGTGTAGTCTTCTTGTTTCAAGCCATTTGAAGGGATCCAACAGCAATGAGAATCCTTGACATTTGAGGGGAGAGCTGTGGAAAAGGCCAGCATATTTTAAGAGACAAACAGCACGAGCACCGAGGCCCTGCTCTTGTAGATACTGCTCATCTGGAATGGCCGCGGTGTCAGAGTGACAGAAGGCTGCCTCCCACACCAAGTCGTCTTTTCCCAGCTGGCAATTTGTGAAATGGTCAGATAAGGTAGCTATAAAAAACTCAGTGAAGGCCATCCTTAAAGAAAAGTTAACATCAGTTCTCAACCTTAAGAGAAAAACAACCCTCAGATCTACAATCACGATAAGTGTTGAAACGAATTCCCAGAACCAAGGACAGAGCACGAGCTGGAGCAATGGAGAACAGATGTTCATATGTAAAGGTACATGCGCTATAAATATGCCTTAAACTGTGATGTGTGTTAACGCACACCGGGTCAGAGGTAAGCCCTTTTTCTGATAAGCTGTATGTAGGCTACCTTGAGAAAACATGGAGCCTTAGTTATACATGCTTTAAAAACAGAATCCAGGTGGCATTACAGTTTTTCAACTCACCTTTTGAAAATTAATTATGGATTAAGTGATGCATTATTAAGGGTGTGGCTGCTACGAGTCACAGGTGAGGGCCTGCAGCCTCTGGGTGTCCGCTGTATCTGAATCACATTCAAATGGAAGTAGGGACAGGGCTGCACATCATTGGAGTTATACCTTGTTTCATGACGGAAAAAATTAATTGATCGATTGAATTACTCTGTGATCCATTTTTTGGTGGTGGTATTATTTTATTTATATGTTAGCTCTCAATAGCATTATTGATTTCCACCATAGCTGGCTTGTTAGGAGTTAAAAGGAAGTAGTGGGAAGTTTTTGTAATCTGATTCGAAGGCCTATATCACAACAAGCCTTTTTTTCTTTCTAGCCAAGATAAGCATCCCAATTGATATCCAGATGAACTGTAATTACAGATGCGCCTTGCTAACCAAGTGAGCTAGCTAGTGCTAGGGCTAGCTAACGCTTGTAACTTAAGGTTTGTTTTGCTAACGCTACCTGGCTTCACCCTCATCAAAATATGGTCACTTCCAAAAAACAAGATGTCAACCTAAGAGCTTCAAAGGTAGTCTACAAACCAAAGAGGGACTTCATGGTGACAATTTCCACTTCTTTATGATGGTAAATAAACACAAACCGTAAAAGTCGAACAATAAATGAAATAGGTCAATTTAGCCTTTGGGGGATGAGAGATTAGGTTCAGATGAGGATAAATTCAGCACTTGTGTGGGCGTTTATCCAGGGCCGGCCCTAGACTTTTGGGGGCCCTAAGCGAGCTTTGGCTTGGGGGCCCCCCTCACTCGAGCGCGTTCTCACTACACACAACTAAAAGCACACATATTGTATAAATAAGCATGTAAACACCGTGGACCTAATGGGGCATGCTCCCCCGGGAAGATTTTTTTTTAAATATTGAAGTGAAAAGCATTAATCTGGTGCACTTTGAGAGCAAAATTAAGAGATCTATGGATACATCTCTCAACACCCATATGCAGAGGTGGGGACTCGAGTCACATGACTTGACTCGAGTCACATGACTTGACTCGAGTCCGACTCGAGTCGCATATTTTTGGACTTGAGACTTGCTTGACTAACATTGATAAAAGACTTGACTTGACTTTGACTTGGTATTCATGACTTGAGACTTGACTTAAGCTTGAGACAGATGACTTGAAAGGACTTTTTTTAATTAAATATTTGCGTTTGTTTTTGTATTTTCGAAATGTGATTGGGTGATTATAGCGCCATGCGCGCAAACCTGGCAACCCACTAGTAGGCAGGAGTGTCAGTTAACATGGCAGCGGCTAGCGTTACTCCAAAAAGAGTCAAGTTTGGATTCAAGGATTATGTTGTCGATGACGCTAATAAGAAAAGAACAGCGGTATGCAGGGTCTGCAGCATAAAGATCGGTGACAGGACCACCACAACATCCAACTTCATTCGTCACTACAAAAAAACCCACAGAGAAAGGTAGGCTACGTGCATGTGTTGTGTTAGCTAGAAAGCTAACGTTAAGTTTAAGCTACGTTAGACTTGGTTTCAAATCGATTAAGCATTGCAAAGAGACGACAAAATGGTAAATGAACACTAGAACCGCCAAGGGATTCATTTGGACTAACCCTGATACTGACGGGCTGTCAGGAGAGAGAGAGAGAGAGAGAGAGAGAGAGAGAGGAAAAGAGATGACTCGTTTATTTCCCCTGCGTTATTATCAGAAGTGTAAACTTTTGAATAATGTAGTTCATCTACTTTTAGTAGTTTGTTTAAATGTTTTAATTATGTTGTTTTTGTTTGTAGAAGTGCATCATTCTTTGATTTATTGTAAAATGAATCTGAACTTTTTGATCTGTTATGATGATAAACTGAAGCAATTTCAAAATGAACCCAATTAAGTGAGTTTTAAATCGTCCTACTTAGTTTATAAGGAAATTATGAAGAGGAACAAATTAAATGATTTGAAAATGATACCGTATCTATGTAGGTGCTGACGCTGTTGGCGGTTCTAGTGTTAACATACATTTAAATTAAATATGTTTAATGGCAAATGCCATATATGATTTTCTTACCTGGAATTCTGCCTTTTTGAACAGACTTTTTGATTGAGTCCTAGCTATATTGTCTGCAGTTCTAGGGTTAATATGATTGTCATCGGTCTAAATTAGATTTCAAATGATTAACTGTGTATGTAATGAAGATCATAGTGTGGGTTGAAGCCATTTTCATAACCACTGTCTTTTAACTGATTTAAATGCGGAAACTGGGCTTATTCATCAGAATTTTGTATGACTTGATTTGACTTGCTTGACCTGAGCAATGACTTGACTTGACTTGCTTGACTCTCATCACAGTGACTTGGGACTTGCTTGATACTTGTAGGTCAAGACTTGAGACTTGCTCATGACTTGCACATGTAGGACTTACTCCCACCTCTGCCCATATGAAACAGAACTGTACACAGATTTTTCTTTATGGATACAAATCACTCCTAAACTGTATGCTTGTTTTGTCATATAGTATTTCATAACTGTTTTTCATGTATTCTCTCTGGCTGTCCATCTCATCATGTTCACATAGAAACTAGCTGTCAATGGGAATATCATTCAGAAGAATTATAACTTCATGCAAAAATCTATCACAAAAAGAGGTTGCACATTTAAATTCAGGTGTTCTTATGGCAACGTCAGTGGCCAAACAGCTACATTTACTGCTGCAAATAAATTCAAACATGCTGTCGACACGTAAAGCAGTAGCAACTATGCCACCATTTCAGCTGACTTTTTCTCAGAAATACTGTCACATAACATCCATATATTTCAGTGCTAGGTTGATGCTTAGCTAAGCTAACTATGAAACTATGGGATTAGTTTTGTATCATAAAGATAAAGCAACACTTTCTCAGAATAAAGCAAAACTATGAGTTTAAAAAAAAAGAAAATACATTTCAAAAATAAAACTATAAGTTGCAAACAAATCATTTGTGTAATCATGTAAACTATAAGTCTTTTTTCTTTGTTTTAACATAGGTTTTTGTGCTTTAGCACTGGATATGTCCATGCGCAGCTCGAGTACCAATAACAACAAAGTCACCTGTGACCCACGTGACACCGGCTATACCAGCCGGTGTCGTCAGAGGATCTGTTCTTTTCATATTCTCGCTGCGCGTGGCTACATTTTTGTAGCCTACAGCGTTCGTTCGGTTGGAACATTTGTCAAGGATTCTCTGCAAACAGCTGGCTGCACCAGAGTTCCCGTGCAGTTTTTTCTTTAGAAATCAGTTCTGGCTTTAGCTTGTGTTAAAGCTTCTTTATTTTACCCAACTAGGTGAAGGCAGTGTTCTCGCTCCCGCTCCCTCTGCCGGTAACGTGGGTGTAGCTACATCCCTTTTTCTGTTCGGCGAGTAGCAGCACCGCTCTACTCTTCCCGTTCAGCAGGTAGCTGGTGAAGGCTGTGTTCCCGCACCCGCTCCCGGTTACGCTGCATCTGGCATTCGTCTCGAACTCAACCAGTGAAGGCAGTGTTCTCGCCCCCGCTCCTGGTAGACGCTAAACTGCCTTGTTTATTCTGTTAAGCAGGTAGCTGGTGAAGGCTGTGTTCCCGCTCCCGGTTACGCTGCATCTGGCATTCGTCTTTAATTTAACCAGTGAAGGCAGTGTTCTCGCCCCCGCTCCTGGTAGACGCTAAACTGCCCCCGTTATTCCGTTGAGCAGGTAGCTGGTCAAGGCTGTGTTCCCGCACCCGCTCCCGTTACGCTGCATCTGGCACTCGTCTCTAGCTCAACCAGTGAAGGCAGTGTTCTCGCCCCCGCTCCTGGTAAACGCTAAATTGCCTCTTTTATTAATCCGCTCCCTCTGCCGGTAACGTGGTGTAATTACATCCCTCTTCTGGTTGGCGAGTAGCAGCGCGGCTCTACTCTTTCCGTTAAGCAGGTAGCTGGTGAAGGCTGTGTTCCCGCACCCGCTCCCGGCTACGCTGCATCTGGCTACCTACAGAATGGCTCATTCATGTAGCGCGTGTATGGCTTCTCTTGAGCCCGAGGACGGCCATGACCGCTGCCCCTCTTGCCTCGGCCTCGAACATCTAAAGGAGGCTCTCACGGTGGGTGCCTGCATGAACTGTAGCTTCATGCCCCGGGCACTCAGAGTGGCCAGAATCACCGAGGTGGAACGTCTGGCAGCAGCCAACGGACACCCCTCTTTGTCACATCCTCCTCCAGATCAGTTCGGCCGTCCCCGGCGACTTGAGGGAGCGATGGCCATGGGTGCACCCCCCAATAGGAGGACTAGAAACAGGCTGTCCTCTAAAGTGGATCAGCTAGCTACCGACTTGGACACGATGAAGTCGCTCCTCTTGGCCCTTTAGCCAGGGCCCGGTATAGGGGCTGCTAGTGTGCCGCCTGCCCCTCCTTCGGTTGCCGCCCCTCCTTCGGTGGCCGCACCTCTGTATCAGGATGCCTTGTCGCTAGCGGCTTCGGCTAACCTCTTCAATGAAGAGATGGAGGACGAGGCCCCGCTCGAGGAGGCTTCCCTCTCCTCTGCTCATGGGTCTCTGCAGGGCGTGGAGGATGACTCCATGGCGGCCATTATTCGTACGGCCCTGGCGCACTTGCAGATTCCGGTTCTGCAGGCCGACTTGGTTCAGGCTAGTGCCTTCTTCAGGCGCAGCCCAGCCCCTGTCCCCCTCATCGTTCCTCCTTCAGGGGAGTACCTGAGGGAGCTCCAGGCATGCTGGAGGGACACTAGGGCCCTCTGCCACACCGGCTCTGATGCCCGGACCTTGGCTGCCATGCAGGACTCGGCGAGGGTGGGGCTGGGTGGCATGCCACCCATTGAGCCTGCCATCGCCTCCCTGATTCTGACTCCTGACGAGGCTCTAAGGCCTGAGGTCAGGTGCCCTCCAGGCGGCCTCATGCTTCAGAGCCTTACCGGCGCCCCCCAGGGGGCTCCAGGGGCCAAGGGGCTAGGCCCTGAAGTCCCGGGGCCGGTCGTCGCAGCTACTGGGCTGCCTGTACTTCAGACCCTTGGGTGGTTTCCACCCTAACCCAGGGATACGAATTGCAGTTCCGACGCCGGCCCATAGCCTTCGGCCCGGTCAGAATGACAGTTGTCAACGACCCGGCGAAGGCCTTAGCTCTGGCCCAAGAGTTGTCCGTCCTCTTGGCCAAGGGCGCAATTGCCAGTGGACCCTCTGCTTCAGGGTGGGGGGTTCTACTCGGCGTACTTTCTTGTGAGCAAGAAAGCTGGCGGATTCGCATCTTCAGACTGGGCAAGAGGGTGCCTTACATCCAGTTCCTCCAGCTCTTAGGCAGACTGACAGCTGCCTCCGCCTTTGTGCCCTTGGGCCTGCTGTCACTGCGCCCCATGCAGATGTGACTGAACAACTTTCACTTGGACGCCAAGCGGAACAGGCACAAGAGAGTCAGGGTGTCTCAGCGGTGCCTCCACTCTCTGTCCCGCTGGGGGGACAGGGCCTATCTTCTGATGGGTGTGCCCATGGGCACCATCCCATCCCGCCGGGAGACTGTCACTGTGGATGCGTGTCTCTCGGGGTGGGGTGTGGTGTGGCAGGGCAGGACTGTTCAGGGTCAGTGGTCTGCCCAGGAAGGTGCACGCCATATCAATGTGCTGGAGCTTCGGGCGGTGTTGCTTGCACTCATGCACTTTTTACCCCAACTGGTGGCCAGGCATGTGCTCTTCCGTTCGGACAACATGTCCGCCGTTGCCCAAATCAACCAGCTGCTCCACGTTTCACAGAGCCTCTTGCCTTGGGCGCTTCCCCGCCTCGCCAGTCTGCGGGCAGTCTTTCTGCCAGGAGACCTGAATCAGGTCGCAGATTTCCTCTCACGGCGCAAGCCTCCACCGGGAGAGTGGAGGCTTCACCCAGAGGTGGTGGAGACAATTTGGAGCCTTTTCGGCAGAGCCGAGGTGGACCTCTTTGCCTCGGAAGAGTCGAGGCACTGCCCCCTCTGGTTCTCCTGGACAGAGGTGACCAGCCCGATGGGTCAGGACGCCCTGGCGCACGACTGGCCGGACGCTTTCCTGTATGCCTTCCCGCCGCTGCCTCTGATACTGCAGACGCTTCAGAGGGCCTTTATTCAGGGGCACAGGCTCCTTCTGGTCGCCCCCCGCTGGCCGGGGAGAGTCTGGTTCCCACTGCTGCGCATTCTCTGCTGCAGCCCACCATGGCGTCTCCCCGACAGGAAGGACCTTCTGTCACAGCTCAAGGGTCAGATTTGGCATCCCGACCCTCACCGCCTCCAGCTCTGGGTTTGGCCTCTGCAGGGCCCAACCCACTGTTGAGCGGTTTCACGGCATCTGTCAGGGAAACTATCCTGAATGCCAGAGCTCCGTCCACTCGAGCTCAATATGAGTGTAAATGGAAGCTCTTCTCCCACTGGTGTTTGAGTAAGGCTGAGAATCCGGGACATTGCTCCGTGGCCACCATTTTAGAGTTCCTGCAGTCCCTTCTGGATAGTGGACGTTCTCACTCCACTTTGAAGGTGTATATGGCTGCTATCTCTGCCCGACATGTCGGAGTCGATGGTGCCACAGTGGGGCGCCACAGGTTGGTGTCCCTCTTTCTAAGAGGGGCGCTACGGCAGCATCCCCCTAGCACCCCAAGGGCCCCGGCTTGGGACCTGCCCCTAGTGCTGGATGCCCTTTCATCTCCTCCCTTCGAGCACCTGGCCCAGGTCGGGCTTAAGTGGCTGTCCCTGAAGGCAGCATTTCTGCTTGCCATAACCTCAGGGAAGCGAGTCGGAGAGCTTCATGCCCTCTCCGTAAGCAGTACATGCCTGAGGTGGAACTCCGATGGCTCGGGTGTTGCCCTCTGGCCGAATGTGGCGTTCCTGCCCAAGGTGCTTCCACTAGCCCACTCCATAGAACAGTAGTTACAGCCGTAACTATCGTTTGTGCTTCCTAATTTTTTGTTTTCGATTTTGACACCAACATCCCAGGTGGGCGGGACTTTCAGGGGTGTGTCCTCATTGGCTACTCGGTTTTTGAGTGACAGCCCACTACACCACAGATCATACAGTGCAACTCATGCAGCAAACTCCGGAGTCCACTCGGCCATGTTTGTGTCGGTGTCTCCTGGGGAGTTTCATGAACATATCGGACTTATCTTATGGATTGCTGTGCATTATACTTGTGTTAACATTTGTTTCCATTTTTTCTAGGGGGCCCTTAGTGGCTGCGGGGCCCTAAGCGGCCGCTTATGTCGCTTAATGGGTCGGGCCGGCTCTGCGTTTATCGATTCACCATGTATGTTATCATCCAGTACATCAGCAGAATAACAACCTAAAGCATCATACACTTTACCTATCACATAATTGCCCAAATACAGTGTGAGTGTGGGTGTGCATGCACTCTGTCATAACTTAAAATTATGTAACACTTGTTTTACCTCTTAAACCCCACGAAGGGGCCCAAATCACAACATCTGCAAGCAAAAGTGTCTGAGGGCTTCTTAAGATGTAATAAACTATGAATGTGTTATGTCCATGTAACAGGAAGAAACTCAGCTAACTGATCTTTTTAAAAAAAAAAATGTAACCACAATGCTAACGCTGAGCCTCTGAATTAGCAACGAGCGAAAAATGTTAAAAGATTACTGCACAGAAACTCACTCATAAAACCCTTATTATTTATGATTTTGTTGTATCTTCTGCACATCCAACCCATCGATTCGCATCGTGAGATGACACAGAATCGATGGGTACATACATCATCCCTCTATGATAAGAACTCGCGGAGATAATAACAAGAACAGACATCAAAACATGTGGCGCTAGGTAGCTAAAACCGGCAACACCTACCTTGGTCGTTGTCTGGTCAAAAGTGGTCTTCAATGGCATTAAAAACGACAAAAACGCAGCTGAAGTTAATCCATAGGTTAATCCAATGTGTCTGTGTCTCTTTGAAATTATTTCTGATCATCTATAAGCAATAAACCCTGCTTTTCCGTTTCCAGATGTCAGAGCGAGAGATAGCTTCACTCTCATGCAAAACTACATGGGGTGTCTATGTGAAAACTCCCCTTCGATTCTATTGGCTCTAACGGTCAAACAGAGATGTCAATCACCAAAATCGACCAATGGGTTCCAGAGAAACGGTAAAAACGCTCATTTCCACCCAAATCACCCCAGATGTGAAGTTTCTTTTGCTAAACCTCTCTAAAAAGGTCAAATGTCACTTGTTTTGCATCAATCTTGATACAGGGTACTTATTATATGTTGTACTTTGGATTCCTAAAGCTTTTAGTCTACTAACCTATCATCCAAGGGTAGTTTTCACTATAAGTAAAAAATAATTTTTGACACTATAATTTACAGTTTTTTACTATGTTCAATCTGAATTTTCTTTAAAATAAAAAACATCTATATTGATTCTGACTTTTCTACATCCAACTCACAGGTTTACCATTACTATGAGAAAAAGGATTATTAATTTTCCCTTTTTAGAAGTGTAGTTATAGTCATTTGTTCTGGAAATGTCATTTTCAAGCCTGAGACCTGAAAAACAGGCTAAACAGGTTAAAGGTTCTGTTTGGTGTTGTTTAAATCTGTATCACTGTGAGGTCTAGTTAGTTTAATTTACTCCTGGGTACTATACACATTCATAAATGTATAGAATGTATAACTAAAAGTTAAACCATGTCTCCAAGATAAACATTTGTGAAACTTTATAAGGACCCTAACATGTTTGGTTACTTGGTTGGCCCTATATAAGCTATTTTATTTATGTTCACCCCATCATTTGCTTTTGGTTATATTGATCTATGTTTCTTTGTCATTTAAAGTTGAATTGTTATTTGTACAATTGCAACTGATTGATATACTTTAGGTCAATGTCATCATGTGCTTGTTTTGCCTGCGTGCTAATATCATTGGTTCTAGCGCCTCGGTCCCTCAGGGCCACCGTAGTTTAGTGAGTTTGTTGCAGCATACAGCCAATACGTAAATAATCAACGTGTAAGCACATCTCTCGTTGGCTGAAGCATCTAACAATCTTACATTTGACAAATGATTGAATCAACGCCCTGCTTTTATTTCAGAGGGTCGGCTCCAGAAGTCTTCTCCTGACTTCGCCTCTTATCAAATCTGCTGTGAGCGCCTCTGACTCCGAGGATCTCACTTCAGGAGGAGTTAGTGACTCCTGTAGCTCCCCTGGGACCTTTCACCAAAACGTGTTTTTCACAAGGTGATAGTTGCAGAGACATTTGTCGTTCAAAGTCCAGTCTGTTGGAAGAGTACACACTTTCAGGGAAATTAGCCAAACTAACGGACAGTTTGCACATCACTTGGGGTGGGAGAACACACACGGGCGGTAGTGAGCGCACCCAGCATGGCGCTACAAACTGAAGAAAGTCGGGGGTATTTAACCAACAACTCAACAGGAAACGATGTGGGCAGCCTGGAAGAAGCCGACAATGCAGACGCTAACATGTACGGCTCCGGTCACGTTAATCCGCTAGTAGCCTGTGACATGGAGCAGTTCCGTCAGACAGCTGCTGCTCCACGGGAGGAGCGGTCAGACGCAGACAGCCGTGTGGGCGACAGCTCCTCTTCTGCCTGCGCCACAATCTCAGAAACAGCCAGGGAGCTGTGCAAAGCTGTGTCCGTTTCTCTGGGACTGGCCATGGAGTCCGCTGACACAGGAGATATGGACGCTGCTCTCCATGACCAAATGCGAGGAGAGTATTTGTTTGGATCCCTGCCTCTGAACTGTCCCGGAGCTCAGGGGGCAGTGGCGGAGTACGCGCGCCATGAACAGCACTCTCTGCACGGCCAGAAGCAACTGGTGGAAATGTTCAAAAGTTCGGAGACTGACTCGCGCCTGCAACACCTCACCTCCACTCGGACATCTGCGGAGGAGCCACACTTCGCGCTGTGCGAGGCTGATGGCATTACTTCAGAGGAGATAGATCATCTGGACACGACGAGTGCAGCCTCTTGTCCTTATGCCACAACTGCGCCAAACAACTTGGCACACTTCGGACACGCAGCCGTGGAGCGACCGTGCCGAGGCTACAAGCCCCCGGACGAGGAGAGAGACTTCGGGGAAGCTATGGAGAACAAGTTCGGGGGTTATCAGCCGGACCAATACAGCGTCAAAGTTAAATGTGAGGACGGGGAAGCTGGCCGGGCTCTGTGGGACAGTAATTACACTTTAAATGAGAAGTACAACTCGCAGTGTTGGGGCTCCAGGCCGTGCATGAACGCTTACAGCACAGGGGCCAACACCGCGTTCATATGTCATCCATATGAGAGGAGCGCCGTGCGTCCGGAGCAGTGGCACCCGGGCGGGATGATGAGGCCGCCGTATCCCAACTCCAACTACATGAAGCCGGAAGTCGGTGAGTGGCTGGATGTCGCCTACAATGACACCAGGTGAGCTATAACAATGAACATAATAAAGACGATAATAATAGGTTTATATTACATTGTCTTTCTTATTAAGTGTGACTTTATGCCATTATTATAATGGAGCAGAGACGGGTGAGTTTCTCTGACTTAGAACATATTGCACTCTGATCTTAATTCATTCATACAGAGTTAGATAGAGTGTCATCTGTTAAGTAAATCCCTACATACATTATAACAAAAATATAATATGTACTCTATCATCATCTTAACCCAACTTTAGCACAAATTAAAAAATAATGTAGTCTCTCCTGTGCATTCTTATTTTTATTTCTTCCTGACAGATATTTAAGGTCTTCAATCTTTTTGTTTAATTTAACAACCAAATGTCATATGTAAGAGCAGGGGGGCTGGGGGAATCATGTTTTCTACTGCACCGACAGCAGAGGTATTTTATGACATTATCAGGTTGCTTTTATTAAATATCTTGCAAAATAAGTTCTGCTGCATTTTGAAAACACATATTTGTTGTCTTGCTAGTTCCAATCTTTGCAGTTTAGATGCATATGCCCCCAATACATTATATTTTTTTATTTTTTTATATTACTAAATGAAGTTCTTTCATATGATTACTGGATGAAATACATTTTCCACTTAGATGTTCCTTTAGTTTGAGTTATGCTCAAAGCCATTTTAACGATGTGCTTAATCAATTTTAACAGTATTAAAAAACAATAAAGTAATAATATCTTTCAGTTAAACATAAAATATATAATGTTACTTTCAACAATTATTTAGTTTGGCCTTCATCAAACATAAAATACCTTTCAGTGTTTGGTGATTATAATTTGTAATAACTAAATGGCTCCCATGAAAGAAATGTCTCTGGAATGTGTTCTCTGTCTTCTAATACACGCCAGCTTTGCTTGCCAGGATAAATGTAGTTTTCTTGTGAGAGAAAACGTTTGTTGAATTTATTGGGTGATTTCATGAATAGACCAGATATGACTCCACAGAATACACTCCGAATGGACTTAAAGCCATGTTTGGCTACAATCGGTTTTAAAGAGCATTTGAGTTTTACTGTTGGGTTTGACAATTCATTTGAAAATGATGCCCTCAATCATATGTTGACTGACTTCCACAAAGGACCATGTGTACCCCAGACACAGTGTACTGCAGCTGACCCTTATCACGCATTTGACCTAGTTTACCTAGAGGCAATAGACACATATTTTTTTCTAGGTATTTTTGATGAGTCAGTCCTCATCATGTGGATTTACATATCATATAGTTGTTTGGACTTTTATAGCTACCATCAGTTCTCCTAGGATTTAAGACAGATAAACTATTTCATTTAGCTGCGGTTTTTATCCAAAGCGCTCAAACACATCAGTATCATAGACATACTTAATCATTTGTTGTTAAGCTTATTTCCCATGGACACTTGGACACTTAATTTGATTATTTAATTGATGCTCTGCTGTTGTTACGAAGTTAACATAACAAATGAATTGATGCTCTGCTGTTGTTACGAAGTTAAAATAAGAATCTGCCAAAAATATCCCCTCCACCATGAATGAGTTGTTGCGTCTTGTTTCTACATGCAGGGTGTGTACGAGGCATACCATTTTTTT
>CALSBZ010046872.1:70556-157692 GCA_943591055.1 Gobionotothen gibberifrons | reverse complement strand
TTTGTGCACTAGAGGCTGTTTCTCAAACTTACCTACCCCTCCTTTAAAGGACCTTTCTACTGAATGGTAGAATATTATTTGATGAATTGAAAGTGTAACAGAATAGAACATATTTTCAAAATGCTGATTCTAACATCCACCAGATATTAAAGCTCAAAATGGTCTCAAGTTTCTTAGTATTTCAAACACACTGTTAAACCCTTTTTCTTGTATTGTTTTTTGCCCATTTTGTTTTGGGTTTTAAATGTCGGATTGAAGACCTGAAATATTTAACACAATTTTGACTGGTTTGGTGTAAAGCAGTTATTGCACTCTATATGGTTCATAATTATGAAGTGAATTAAAATAATGCTGTTGCATAGAAGAACACACAGAAGTGGTAGCACTACTCTGCTGCTTTGATAAAACACCATTAAATTAGATTTTACTAACTTTTACAGTTTACACAAAATTGTTCAGTCTAGAATAGAAAACATGTATCTGTTTCTCTCTGTTTTTCACATGCTTATCCTCACATGTACATCTGTAATTACAGTGCTGGTATAGATTAATGTTCACACTTGTCCTGCCTTTGATGAAACCCCCTGATTAAATGATGCATTTCATTTTGATCAACACTAAAAGACATGTCTGTGTAGTGCTATAGCACACTGCATCCTCTGGACTGGACTCAAGTCTTTTAGGCCTTCACTTCCCACGCTGACTTTGCTGAATTTGAAAATAACCATTCTATCAGGCTATATCAAAAATAACTCAAATCAGTACAAATGTTTTACTACCGTAATCTGGCATAAGCCTCTCAATGTTGCCAACAGATCATGCGGATCTTCTAAATTGTTATGGTGATGGATCCCAGACCACAAACACATCTGATCGCACAACACACTCTCTAGTCTGAATCAGATCTCCATTGTTTTGTAATACTGTAGGAGCGGAAACTGCAAGAGCTAAACCAGGCAAAATAATTATTCATTATGTAACATCAGTTGCTTCATTTATCCAAATCGTTTTGGCCTAATGTTCTCTGTCAGCGGGACACAGTGGAGCTTCACCCCTTGACTCTATGCCGGCGAACATTGATATCTAAGTCGCACGTCACTGAGGCAACGTTGTGTCTGAACCTTTTCCATTCTCTCTGTGTTCAAGGCTGAACATGTGCTCCCCCCCCCTCCTGTACACCCTGTTGGCTGCTGTGTTGCTGCTGAAATCTTTCCCCTCTCACAACCACACTCTGTCTCGCTTTCCATCACTAAGCAGCAGGGTGTATTTAATACATGAAAAGCAGAGGTAGGAGAAGTACTCAGATCTTGTACTTGGGTAAAAGTACCAGAGTTTAGGAATACTCTGTTACAAGTAAAAGTCCTGCATTCAAAATGTTACTCAAGTAAAAGTACAAAAGTATTATCATCAAAGTATACTTAAAGTACCAAAGTAAAAGTAGTCATTGTGCAGATTGGTCCATTTCAGAATAATATGTTTTATAATTATTGATCATTAAAGTGTTATCAAAGCTGGTAAAGGTGCAGCTAGTTTTAAAGGTCCCATGTCATGCTTGTCTGGTTATTACCCTTGTGTGTTATGAAGGTTTTTCTGCATGTAAACGGTCTGCAAAGTCACAAACCCTCAAAGTACACCCTGTAGCGAGTAAAACTCTAACACAGAAAAGACCTGTCTGTGCTGCCCCAGAACGCCTCGTTGGAGATTTCTCTTTCTCCATTGTTTTCTTCCTGGGTACAGTGACGTGCCCATACCCAAATGGACCAATCCGTGGAGCTCCTCACACACACACACTCAGCGGCGAAACTGTGACGCGCTGGGGGAAATGAACCCAGCTCACACTGTCCGCTCCTCGCAGCAGCGAGCCGCACAACGTCCCGCCAACACGGCACGGGGGGGCAGGAGCTCCAACAAGCCGTTTAGGACAGAGTGAATACACAGACTTTACAGAGATGCTGTACGAGAAACCAATGTGAGTTTGGAACATTGCACAGTATAAATCTATTCTAGTAGACCTCAACAATGGAATTATGATCAGTAGAAATGGCCATGACATGGGACCTTTAATGATTTTGTATACTGCAGGGTAGCTTGTGAATTTACTCCAGGTGTAACTAAAGTCTGATTTAAGTGTTGATTATATTTCATATCATTAAACAAAATATGTAAAGTAACTAAAGGTATTAAATACATGTAGTGGAGTAAAAGTACACTATTAACCTCTGAATTATATGAGTAGAAGGACAAAGTAGTGTAAAATGGAAATATTCAAAGAAAGTACAAATCTCTCAAAATGTTACTTTAGTAAAGTACTTGAGTAAATGTACTTAGTTACTTCCCACCTCTGATGAAAAGTAAGTACTGTATGGACATGAGCTTTTTCCTAAAACATGCTATTAGCTTTAGTAGATAATCTAGACAGAATACACGCAAATAAAATACCTAACCAAAATCAATAATTCAATTGACATTCAAGCTGAGGAACATTGACAGTGGTTATCTAATGACAATACATTATCCAGAGTGCTACAGCAATTAGTTCAAAAACAAAAAAATTAGTCAGCATTTGTGCACATCTGGTTCCCTCGTCTTGAGGTCAATGCGTTTTCTGAATGGGTGTTTGGTTAGATGGTTAGAATAAGTTATTAGGTTAACACAAGACTTATTTATGTTGTGTTTTACCATTTCATTTATGGCAGTAAATACCCTACAAGTGTATTATTATGTGTTTTTAGTCACTTAATGAAAATACAGATATTTTCTGGGACAACAACTGACACGCAATAGCTTTTTTTGCAAAAGAGTTCAATATTTCACAGGAGTCACAAAAATATGTTTGCTGATTGGCTGTGGGTACTCTGGCCGAGTAACATTTAAAAAACTACCAACCTTAAAGAGGCTCTGTTATGCTTTTGTGCATGTAAATGGTCTGCAAAGTCAAAAATCCCAAATTTCCCTCCAGAGGGTGTTTCTCTCCCACACACTGCCTGAAACACCTCCATTAGATGCCTTTGTTTACTTCCGCAACATAATGACATCACTATGTATCACTGGCGCTTCTATTGGCTAGGGCTCCAACACATTGTACGTGATATGCTTATGGGAGGTACATCTCTAAGCAGTTGACCAATCAAAACAGAGCTGGCCAGCTAACCAATCAGAGCAGACTGGGCTCTGGTTTCAGACAGAGGGTGAAAAGAGGTGCTGCAGCACAGACAGGATGAGAAAAACAAAGAGCTTCTTGTACATGATTAAAGCATGTGTTAACATTCAGGTAAATGTGTTACCAATTTGTGTTATTTGTTGTGCATGACCGGAAGCCAATAGCGTAACAGGTTAAAGGTCATGATGGGTATAAATAAAGCCACGCCTCCAATGGGAGAGCCGTTGAATGAAATGCCACTGTCTCTGATGTTTCGTTATTCCTCCGCTTATTTGGATGCTAAACAGCAATGATGCTTACTCTGCTAACAGCATGGTAACATGTTGCAGTAGAGACACCTGAAACCTGAAAATGTGCAAAAAAGGGCCCCTTTCAGTTTGTCTGCAATGCACAGATTGCATGTCAGTGTAAGCAGTACTTCACTCCTCCCCTGAGGTAATGCAGTGTAAACTTCATCCTATCAAATACTGTGACAGAACACTTCTCCTCCCTTAGCTTAGCGGCGGTGACGTCATGTTGTGTAATTTACAACCCAACTGACTCTTTTAACTCCTGGCAAAAGCCTTTTGATCTAAAAACCATAAAAGTATTTGAACATTTGTGAAGATTATCTTGCTGAACAAAACCTGAGAGGGTCATGAACTGTTTTATACCACCGAATTTACTCTCTAATAAGAAATCCAATGGAAAAAATCTGATTGGGTTTTTTGTCAAGGGAATTTTGGGTTGACCTACAAAATAACTTCATCCCACTCTATAAGCGGATATAATACCATAGGGCAGTGTTTCTCAAACTTTTTCATACCAAGGACCACCTGACTCCCCACATATCCAAAAACAGGCCTGCTTACCACTCCAACAGTACATAACAAATTACAGCCTAATAATGACAGCTTAACCTTCTCTATATCGCCTCGTTCACACATTAAATCAACAATACAAATACAACTACAGATTATATAGGCATTTAGTTCAAATGCGATTTAAAATGCTCACAGGTTTTACACCTCTTATGAAATGTAGACTACATTTATTACGGAGTTTATGTCCGAGCCAACAGACTCACAGATCGTTGGCTACTGAGAGAAATGCAAAATACACCGCATGTAGTATGACACAAACCTCCGCTGTGGATTTTCAAAACAAATACAGTAAAACTATGGTCGCAGGCCCAAGTTTAACTCTCGGAGGTCAAAGACATTTTTTTCACATGTTAGGCTCGCCTGGGCTTTTTTTGTAAAAATGTGCTATTAAAACATGAACCTTGGTGACCATCGGGCTGGCCTGCATGGTCTGCCTACAAAACAAAACAAAAAAAACTTTTATGCAGCCCCAACAGCAGCCTGAATCGCAAATGTGTGATGAAGGTGTGGCGCTGGGCTATATAATGCCCGCTCCATTGCGGAGATATTCCCGCGAGACTAGAGTGCGGAAAACTTAAATGTATTTATTTATTTCAAATGTGAAATTTTGCCAATATACTCACGGATTACTAGGGTGCGCTCACGGACCATCAGTGGTCCGCGGACCACACTTTGAGAAACACTGCCATAGGGTACAACATGTCACACGTAAACACAGGATGAGCAACTTATCATACACAAGTGTCTTGTAGTTGTGTTCATGGTTTATTAAAGTCATGTTTCATATGTTTGACTGCAGGGTTGAGCCTGGCAGAGAGCACATGTTCCCCATGGAGTTCTTCTTCCCGCCACAGAGGACGTGCCTCATCTGTTCAGACGAGGCCTCTGGCTGCCATTACGGTGCGCTCACCTGTGGAAGCTGCAAGGTGTTCTTCAAAAGAGCAGCAGAAGGTAAAACCCAAACACCTGTGTTTTCAACCTGTTGCATTTTATTTCAACTTTCAACTTATTTCAACCTTCAACAGAATATTTACCAGCATCCTCTGTTTTCTCTGTCCAAGTAGGCAAACAGAAATACCTGTGCGCCAGCAAAAACGACTGCACCATTGATAAGCTCAGAAGGAAGAACTGTCCGTCCTGTCGGCTGAGGAAGTGTTTCGAGGCTGGGATGACCCTCGGAGGTAGGATAGAGACACATACTAAAATCAGCTTTTATTTTATTGCAGGTTTATTATAACGCTGACATTTTTATTTGTATTACCTGGTATTAGTCACTTCAGAAATAGGATGTGTTCCAGACGAATGTGCATTTAAAACCCATTCACATCTCTGCAGTACGATAAACTCTGTGCACTACATACTGTATGAACAAATCACACTCTGGAGAAAGTCCTCGAAATGAAACTAGTAATGGCTTCCCCAGACAGAGTACTTTATTCACTCTTCACTGCACATCGTCGCTGGATTTCTTCAATTGCAGCATCATCACAATAGGGGGTGTTACTGATAATCAAGCCCCTGACTGAGCTGCCATGCAATTTAGACATCTTCCATTCACTTCTCCTTACTGTCACCCACTGTTCGTCAGGCTTTAAAGATTGACATGTAGTGGACTAATTTTAGTCTTGTGTTCAATTTTCACTCTCTTCCATTTTTCTCATTCTGTGGACGGTAGAACTTGTATTGGAAGCACAAAGCTGACATGAGACATGTGAATTAAAGCAGCAGACATGCTGGTAATCTTTCCACCAGTCACCGTCAAACCCATGGAGGGAAAGTGTGATCTAATGATGCGATTGTAAGTAAAAAGGCACACCTTTTCTAGTTGTGCCTAAGAAGAGCCTCTTTCACTCATGTTCTCATCCTGGACATGTCATTTACTTGCGGCATTTCACAGGAAAAATGTACCACAATCATGTGCAGAAGTGGTGTCAGACGTATTACACATTTGGTCTATTATCCCAGTAGGTTTTCACTCAAAATACTGAAATTAAAGGAAGTTTCTTGTTCAAATAATTTCACTTTTATTGACTTATTACACATTTGCTTACGTATTTGAAGATATATAAATTAAATGATAAATAAATATTATCATTGACATTTGTTTTACTCTTTGTATTTCAGAAGGTCTGTCGCGAAGCAATTAAATCGTCTGATTCTTGCGTTTGGCATCTGTTCAAGACTTGAAGTTATTATAAATTGCTCAAAGCTTCACATTTTATAATTAGAATTCCATATTTTTCCTGGAATGTTAATTACATCCACAAATAGAAGCCAAGTAGGGAGACTGCCGTTGCCTTACCATGATCGCTCAGTCATTGAGCAGAAACCTGAAGAGGCCCGCTGCACATCTGCACTTAATGCAGACATTTCCTGAAGATGTTATAAAAAACCTTTTTTCAATTGTTTACATCAGCCCTGTCTTTCCAAATTGTGTTCCCAACCCAGAGTGTACACTTGTGTGAGACATCGTCCGAAGCTGCTGGAGCTTCTGTTTCAGCAGCAGCCGGGGAGGGTTGCTTAATGATTTACTCAAGCTGCTATTCTTCCAGAGCCTCCTAATGGAAAAAGCAGTAAGTGATGTGGGACGGTCCTGGCACCACGCCACTGTCAGTTCAAATATATAACTTATTCAAAAAATGTTTTATTTCATGTGGCAATGAGGAGTTTTTCATGAAATGGTGACTGAATGTCTAATGCTTTTTAAGCCTGTGCCCAGTCGATCTTTTTATGGAGACCTGGTTTAAAAAAAATGTTTGTGATGAGCAAACTTTATTTTGATTTGATTTTACACATTTAAAAGTTACAGAAACTGTTCACATTCATATACATTGTTTAGCAAGCTACAGCTACACAGCTACACAAAACCACAAAATATATGGTTGTTCAACCTTTACATTTTTTAAAATCAATGAAAAATAACCTGTAATATAGGGTTTTAGCTCATATGAAACTAATGCAACAGGCCTTACAAACTTAAAACAAAAGATTTATCTTCATACATTACAGAATATGGTAACACCATCGATTGCCTTTAACCATGATTGTAAATTCATTTTAAATTGGCAGTGTGTGCCTCTGGTAAGTGTTGGCAGACAGTTCCATGTGTGAGCTGCTCTCACCTCAGTCTGTCAGATCATATATTAGCAGCCTTTCTCTGCTTTAAGAACACACTAAGGGCTGGAGGAGCCTTATAGAGACAAGGCTCTGTGAATGGATAAAGCTGTCTCCACTCAGGCAGTAACAATGGTAACGGGTGTGATGCTTCCTTTCCACTACCCTAAGACCCTGGTGGTGGCATATAGACAATTTAGCTAGGCGATTGACAAAAAAAATGATATCCAATTGTTTTGATGATCCATCAACCCTTGCAGGAATTTTTTTATGCAAATATGTCAGCCGAAAATCCTCACATCAGAGAAGCTGGAACCAAAAATAATCAGAATTTCTTTACTAGTCTCATAGAGGGGAAATGTACAGTGTTACAGCACAAGTTAGATGGGAATTACTAAATAAGACACATGCATAAAATATTAAGTGGAGGTAGAAATTACGCAAATTCAGTACCGATCCAGGTGGACAACAATTAGTACAGTGACAGTATTTTTAAAAAAAAATAGATGTAGCATGTAGAGGTAGTGTGATGGCAGCCAGATAACAGAAGTGAAAGTATAATGTATTACAGTAATTGAATAGTCTAACTAAGACATAGCAGACAGTAAGAATAATAATGATAAAGCGGTATATATATATATATATATATATATATATATATATATTGCATATAAGTGATACATGAAAGATCTTTAGTATTTATTCTAAGGAAATAACTGGATACAAAAATAAACATAAAAAATGTGTGTTTTGTCCGCTAACATCATTACATTTAAAGAATGATCTATTCTTCTTTGGCATAATAACAGGGTATTGATAATCAGTCAGTGTGATATTAGTGTACAAATGTTTTTATGTAGTAATAATGGGGAGAGCTTGTTGAATATAAAGTGTAACCATCGAGTAATATCCTTATACTCATTATATTATTTTTTAATAAAGATTTAATTGGATATTGTAAGAATTCTACTTTAAAAACCATCATGTCTCATGTAAAAACTCTTACCGTATACAGATAAGTGGTTTTATGCATATTTCTTTAAATAATAACAATAACTCAGGGCTGGGAAAATTGTTTGTCCTACAGTAGTTAACTTATTTTGTTATGTTTAGTGCTATGTTGAATAAAGAACCGTAATTAAGACTTAATGGCCCTAGCTTTCCAAAAATATGTCACTGGAGAAACAAGTGTTTTGCATTTTTCAGAGAAACTACAATTATTGGTTCCAAGTAAATATTCTGGTATTTCATATTTACTTTGAGGTGAATTCAACAAATAACCTATCCTTGACGTCGGCATTAAAAGTATTAGCATAATATAACCACTACATTAAGAAAAGAGAGATCATTTATGAACAATGAAGTGACAGGTGACTCTCTCTCCAGCCTCTCTGCTCCCTCACACCCAGAAACACTCCTCACATCTGTGCTAATGATGTAATGACAGTGACAACCTGGACACCAAAGTGAGAGTAAAGTGGGATCTGCAGAGGCACATATTACAAAGGCGTCTCAAGAAGTGAGGAAAAAAATACTAAACTGACTTTCGAGACAATCAAGTCCCTCCTGGCACCTAAAAAGAAGGTTAGGATAAAGATGGTGATTATAATGGTGATGAGACGGGTAATGACATACCGGGAACGAGGCCAAAAATGTGAGAGTATGGAGAAAGAAATGTCCATTCAATTTCAAACGTGTGATTTGATTGAAAATGGGCTTATTATGGATGTTTCTACAGCGTATTCACTGGAGGTCAGTGTTTGGTGGAAACCATCAAAGATACTAACGCCACAGTGGACATTACCTTTGAATTAATTTGTCTGAATGTAATTTGTGATTGCAACAAATGCCGTGCTTGAATCGTTTGAATGTCAATCTCCCGTTTGTATTGGCTTCAACTCAAGCCTGGGGATTTTAAGGTGAGCTCAACCCAATCTATTTACTCTGCACTCTACAAATATCAGGGACCTGTCTGTGTCACAGTTAAGAATCTCAGACAGGAGTTTTTAATTAACCATTTTTACTTCAAATGTTTGTCGTTGGCTCAGACTTGGAAAATGTGAGACTTGCCAATTATCTTTCATATATAATCTGCAATTGTCTTTCAACCCGGCTGTTTATGAGAAAGGCTTAAGTTGTTTCTATAACTGGCAATATTTAATATTTATCCAACTGAACTGCAAAGCCAGGCTGCAGTTTTAATGAAACATTCTCTACACAGAAGCTGTGAGAGCTGCTTTTTACGGTCACTCAATGTTTATATAATTGATACAAAATTAAGAGTGAAACTTCCTCTGGAGGAAACTTTAGATTTTAGCCTTTGCATACCATTTGCATGCACAGAATATAAAACAGACCACAGAAAGCACAATATGGTCTCTTTAAAGATGTATTATGTCTGTGGAGACTGTCACAAAGTTAAAAGCTAGTGACCAGAATACATGTTAGTTCTTCAATGCGTTGGGCAAAAAGACACATTTATATTTGTCTGTTACTCAATCTCTGGTAGAGCCGTAATAAAAAAAAACAAGCTTAGTTAAAGTTTAACTGTTGGCAACCCTATAACTTGGGTGCTGTTCAATTATTATTTTCTGATTCAGTACCTAATGTACATGACACTCTTAGAGGGACTTAGAGGTCCCCTATTATGCAAAATGCACTTTTGTATGTCTTTTATACATAAATATGTGTTCCCGGTGTGAAAGGAGACTCACAAAGTGTCAGAAAATACAACCCTCTCTCTTTTTTCCCTTACCCACATCTCTAAAAATAGGGGTACAACGGACCTGATCCAGATTTGCTGCGATCATGACGACATTACTAAAATATTGTCTGGCTTTGCGCCCGCGGCCCTATCAGAAACGTCGCTATCAGAAACAATGCGCGACATGTTTTGGAATTAATATGGTCTGTGTTTACATTAGCAAGCATCGCTAACACTCAGAGCTAACCTGTACTGGAGAGAGTATGTGTTAGAAAGCCGGATATAAAAAGGTACTGTCCTTGTGATAAACCCGCAAGAAAAAAAGCATTTGAGCTCCATACTGTTTCAGAAGTAATCCGTGATTAGGTTTGGAACATCATATGGCGTTTCATCACGGCAGCATTTTCTGCTGTAACATCGTAAAAGTGAAATGAAGGTGTTGACATGATGGTGCACAATGAAGTTTTAAAATGTGAACAGACGTTTTGACCCCATCGTGTAGTTATCAGCGTAGTCCAGAACTGCTCACTATGTAAGGGATAATGTACAACACGTACTGTGATACGTACTCGAGGTGAATGGGGTAGCAATGAAAGAAAATCTGTCAGCCTCAGAGAGAACCGTTTAAGAGTTAGACAGCAATGATGTTATACGTTTACAGAGATATTGGCATAATCCAATGGTTTAACCAAAATATGTAAACGCCAATGGTTTGTGGGTTCTAACATTGAGCAGCTTCCTTAAGACTGATCGCATTTGTGGGGTTATAAATTACAGATTTATCATTACTCAAGGGGGCAGCAGATTTGTTTCAGTATTTGGCATTTGTTGTCTCTTGATTGATTTGCTCTGCAGTGCATAAGGAATACAAATGTAATGTTAATATGCATGATTATTGAGATGAATGGTTCAAGAAAAAAACTGTATTTTTAAAACTGCAAAACCTCCCTGGGCGACGATGTAATAAGAGGGGCTAATTTCCAAGTATACATCAACAGCGAGCTCTCATTCATGAGCACAGGCCTTTCCTCCAGATGAGACTCATCTGTTCAGAGAGTTCTCTTTCAAATGGAATATGATTCAATATATTTGACGGTATTAGTATATCAGTCTGGCTATTGTTGGGTAAAATTGATATTTCTCTTGAAGGTTACTTAAAACCCGCAGATGCATTATGAGACATTTCCAACAGATGATTGGAAAGTGGAATTACATGAAACCTCAGCAGTATTTTTAGCTGCACCATTTCCTATGTTCAACGGACAAAATAACTACTCAAAATATGTATACTGTATATTTACATTGTGTTTTTCAGCAATGAGAACCAGCTGAGAAGAAGTACTTTGATTTTTGATTAAAAGTTCAGTGCTGATGAATATATTAATTGTACTGGTATCTATGACTGATTGTGTTTTTTGAAAAGGAAAATCCTCTGATATCAACACCAGAGTATTGGCTTGTCATTGTACAAACAACTTTGCTGTAATTGTTCCAGTTAGGCAGTATGGAGTTTTTACAGTCAATGGCATAAAAAGCCATTCTGGCTTCAGGCAGTCTATAGAGTTACAACAGCTGGATTTAAATTCAATCAAATGTGTAATTTGTTACATTTTCATTTGCAAAACACCTTGTGAATTGGAGTTTAAAAACCAGGTCACATTGCTTGTGAGCTAATTGTTTGACAAAGTAGCATATACCTGATAATAATAACTTAACTGTTTCTTGATCGATTTCGTGATTTTGTTTGTAGCACGTAAACTAAAGAAGATTGGACAACAGAAAAACCAAGAAGAGGATCATCCTATTCAGGAACACTCAGAGGTCATCCAGAACCCCGCTCCTACTTCAGGCCTGAGCTACAACTCCCAGATGGTCTTCCTCAACATCCTGGAGTCCATCGAACCGGAGGTGGTGAACGCAGGGCACGACTACGGGCAGCCAGACTCCGCTGCCACCCTGCTCACCAGCCTCAACGAGCTGGGAGAGAGGCAGCTGGTCAAAGTGGTCAAATGGGCAAAAGGGTTGCCAGGTAGGATGCTACTTACATTTTTTGAAACAATGTTTTTTTTAGCTTCTTAATGCTTATCTTTGTTCACCAGCTGCTCGCTAACGCAGAACTGCAGAGTCAGGTGAAAACTCTGTGTGCCCCACTTTACGTACAAGTACATTTTTGATTTATTGGGCTTGGCTCAGGGTGTGATTGGTCATCTATCAATTGAAGGGTCAGTGGTTCAATCTCCAGCCCCTGCAGTCAACATGTAGTGTCCTTAGCAAGCTACTGAACCCCCAAATGACTCTCAGTAGAGGTTATTTTGAAGTCGCTTTGGATAAAAGCAGCTAAATATAATGTAATGTAATGTACTGATTATATCTTTTGAAGTACTTTGAGTCAGGAAATGTGTCCCTGTATAATAACAATTATTGAGTATGTTTTTGCATGGATGAATAAATAGAACCTGATACAGTGTTGGAGGCGGTACCCCCGTTGTTGCTCAGTGGCGCATGAAGCCAAAATGGCCTGACTCGAGAGCAAAATAACCCGTATCTGGGCCCATGGAGCATGCGCACTTGAGTTTTCCTTAAGCCCCGCCTCCAATCTCCCGCTCTCAGCTCAGTGAACTGAATGGATAGGGAAAATAACTCTTGATTCAGCTTTTAGACCCTTATGATTTAAATAAGGGCTATAAAGGTGTCCGTAGTGGGTAGTTGATTTAGTTAAAAAAAGTTTGGAGGGACCTGGGCAATTCCTGGCGGATTTCATGCTTCTATTTCCAGCTTATTGATCGAAAGGTGCTCACTGGGATATTCAAAGGCTTGGATAATATTGTGTCGCTTGTTCCTAATATGTGCATGTCTATGACTTTATCTCCAACTTCCTTGCTTTCTCTGGTCTGGTCAGCTGTTCTTGAGAGTCACTGACCAACATTAGTTAGACTTAGGAGGTTAGGAATCAATTTTTTGTCTAATTTACAAGCCAACTGAAAGATGTGTGTCCTCTGCATAGGTATGGAAAGAGATGGTGGGCCTCCTGATGACACTGCCAAGTTGATATAATATTGAGATCAAAAAGTAGTGGCCCTAAAATCTATCCTTGGGGAACTCCACAAGTCGGACTGTCAAGATAAATACGTTATCCACTTATTTTACATGTGGATATGACTATGATCCTTTCTGGTGACCTCGAAATTGCCCGTTGTGTATACTTGCGTGTTTTTGTAACTAAGAATATAATAAATATTCAAGCCAACTTAATGCGATGATTAACAGTTTCAGGAACATTCTGAATGTTCTCACATCTCAATTCCAATGTTAAACTCTTATTGAAAAGTATAGACTTTGAAAGGATGTATTTGTATCATAATGTTATTATACAATCATTATATATTAGTGACATAAAATGCTCTTAAAATAACAATAATTGTTATTATTTCTGGTACAATATATGCTCCATCAAAAGTAGTAGTAACTAGCAAGCACACAAGTTGTCATCTAAATCTTCTAAACAGACAAAGAGCTGTCCAACAGAGACAAATAGAAGAAGGAAAACCAATTAAAAGCTGTTATAGAAAAGCTAAAGTGGAGGTTATTATCAAAGTGTTTTGACACTCAAGCAATATTGATTAATTACACTTTAAACTGTACAAGAGTTTGTGTCTTTTTTATAAAAAAATAACCCATACAGTATTGTATTTGAATCTTTCTCCTTAGGTTTTAGAAATCTCCATGTGGACGACCAAATGACTGTCATTCAGCATTCTTGGATGGGGGTGATGGTGTTTGCCCTGGGATGGAGGTCCTATAAGAACGTCAACGGCAGGATGCTTTACTTCGCCCCGGATCTCGTGTTCAATGAGTATGTACACGTCTGATTTATTCAATTAAATGACGGTGTCTGAATTATTTGTATCTGGTTGTGATTAACATGCTGCGCTCCTCGTCATATTAATTAAGACATCCCCTTCAGTGAGTGAGCCTGTGCCTTCGTACCGCCACTGTGGTACACAATAGAGTTCTTCACCACTTTCTCTCCCCCATCTTCCTCTCATTTGCTTTCCTCCTCATGCTCAAACACAAACACATCTCTAGAATCTTATAAATGTGAAGTAGAAATTGTTGCAGGCTTTTTAGGACCCTGTTCATCCAATTTCCTCCTTAGGTGTTCTTCTGTTACAGTGAGATTAAAGGGAGGAACATTAGCCTCCAGCAGTCAAACTCTCACAGCGCTGGTGAAGCTGATTCAATTCTGAATATTACTCCTGACAGACAACAGTGGTCAGGTCTGACTGAGTGTAAGTGAGGAGTATTAATGGATAGCAGTCAGTCTTTAGTTTGGACTTAGTTGTAATGAATCTAAAAGGCAGACAAATATTCAGACATAATCATCAAGATGCAATTATTTTTCTCTTTTTAAATGACAACTTATATAGTTACCATATGTATGACTTAGTTACCTTAATGTTTGTGTAAATATACTGTAACAGATGAGGAAGAAATAGTGTTTTTTAGTATAATTTTAGTTTTGCTTAGTTTAGTACCATCTCACTGATATGTTTATTTTGAATTAAAGGGTGATTCTAGTGATTTAGTATGGTACTTCCATAAAATTGGCGGATGCTAAGACACAGCAGCAGGGACGCAGTTCTCCTGGCTTTCAATCCTCGCATCCAAACACTGAACCTCAAATTATTTCCCACAAATCCCCTATATAGTATTTTCCATGAAACCCTTCAGTCAATGACGGCAGTGACTCAGTCAGTAGGGGCTATTAAAGAGGGTTTCATCCACAAATTCTATCTCTGATCACATTATGTATGCACATGTTTGACTGAGGTACACTTAGCAATACTAAATTGTAAAAATACTATATACTACTATATAACAAGTACAAGTACAGAAGTATTGGCATCAAAATATACTTAGGTGCCACAAGTAAAAGTACTCATTATGCACTATGACCCATTTCAGAATTCTATTTATTTAATAACTGATTTATGATTATTAATGTTTTAGAGTGTTTTTCCCACAGCTGGTTAATTTAGAGCTAATTTGAATTGCTTTGTATTATGCTGCTGGTTGTTTTAACTTGATCAAAGTCATTTAATAATTGATTAATATTTTGTATTAGTTTATAATCTAACATACGTCTCCAAACCCCAAATAACACAGATGAAATCACTGGTTATTGTGCCAGACCTTTTAAAGCTCTTTCCACATGCCTTACTCTCTGTGGTCAGTATACTTAACGTGCTGATGTATTCAGTGAAGTGCGCCTTTAATCATTTATTTAATCATATTTCACAAGTGTTATATTTTGCTAATCATCTAATTCCATTGCATCTTTATAGTATACATCAAGCATATTAATATAAATAAAAACGCCATTTTGCAAAAGCACTGGTCACGCTGCTCTCAATGACGCATGATTATTTGCTGACTGTCGCACTAAACTCGATTTTAACAGATTATGTTGTATAATTTTATTTAGACTGAAGGTTTAACATTTCTACATATTAAGAGGAATAAATAAAT
This sequence comes from Gobionotothen gibberifrons, assembly GCA_943591055.1. Lineage (NCBI taxonomy): Eukaryota > Metazoa > Chordata > Actinopteri > Perciformes > Nototheniidae > Gobionotothen > Gobionotothen gibberifrons. The sequence goes on along the minus strand of CALSBZ010046872.1, from coordinate 142,322 downwards.
ACAATTAAAGAAACGGAAAAGAGAATTCAAACAGTTGATGACCAATAATATTGCATCCTGACTCATACAAGCGTGTAAAAACTCAACAACATATTAACAGGTTATATTGATTATTGTATACACTGATTTATGCACACTTACCTTGATTCACACTTCTGGCCACACCCATTTCAGTGATGTCACAGCAGGTGTGTATCATCGTTGAGCTGAAAAATGTCTGTGTGTTCGCACAGGGCATACAGCGGGTGGAATACATCATGGAATCTCAAACAGATTCAAGTTGGGAGCTTGGAAACTAACAAGAAAAAGTTTCATACAAAGGAAGAAGTGAATTCATATTAAGTGAAGTGGATTAGAAGCTCAGGATGGAATTAGGGCTGGCGGAGGCCATATAAAGGTGGATAGTTGTAGGTATTTAAATGAAATGGGGGCATGAAGTGTTAATGGACTGAAGGGCTCCTTGTAATCTTTTAGTTGTGCTGCTTACCATCTCCTGCCAAGTCTAAGAGGGGCAAAACCCCCGGCACATCTTCCTAATTGGAGACTGATTTAAGGAGAAATTGAAAGAAATTGGAAGGCTTTTTCATTCAACTTAAATTGCAGGTGTACTTAATGTATACACCTCATATTTAGAAAATCCTATGCATACAGTTCTGTGATTTACTTTAATTGTTTTTTAGTTTAAATATTTATTTTTTCATGTGATAGAAGAGACATGCTGTGAGAAATTGAGTCTAGGTTTGTATACAGAAGCAGGTTGTCATACAGACAGGTTTAGCTGTCGGAGAACTTAAAGGAAATAGCAACATGAGAACTATTGATTATATCATTACTATAGATCCCTTAATTAATTCAGTTGCTCCTAAAATATTAACAATTAATACAGACTGCATCTTTAATCATAGTAAATAAAATTGTAGTACCCATTTTCTAAGTTGGATCTTGGAGGTTTTTCACAGAATCATCTTTAAATTCAAAAATGTTGCAAGACGAAAAGTTATTTGCCCTTTTTTTAAACCCAAGCATCAGCCTTGCATGATTTGCTCATATGAACTCATCCACACACTTTTCAAATAGTTTGCGTATACGTTGGTCTGAGTTTGTTATCAAATCTATAAAACCAGATATCTGAAACTCTGAGAGATGGAGAACATTCATTTCTTTCTTCACAGCCTTAGAATATGATAAAAACTATTATTCATTGTTCATAATAAAGCAGAATCATTTCATTAGACTGAACAGAGAAAGCGCACCTTGATCACGATGTCTATTCTCGTCTTCTCCCGAGCTTATTGAAATAACTGAAGATTGTTCAGGCAAGATGAACATGAAATATCCCTTCTTATAATATTGCACTTTAATGACTAAAACACTACTGAACTTTATAGCCAATTATAGAGTACTAGATTCTAGTGTTACAGAGTTGTGTGTTTTCAACATCTTACTCCAAATGTCAAAGATCACCCAGCAGAGATCTGTATTTTCATAAATGTTCCCATTACACCATTAAAGAGCCCACCTCTGACATTTGCACCTCTGCAGAAGTTACTCATTACAGAATAAATGTCCGAGGTGTAAGGCAATTTGTTCCTCCGCCTCTCATGGTTGGAACATTTACTTTATTTCACATTTGTCACCCTGACCTTTTCACACCCGCAGGAATCGGATGCACGTTTCCAGCATGTATGAGCACTGCATACGGATGAGACATCTCTCCCAGGAGCTGCTGCTGCTGCAGATCACTCACGAAGAGTTCCTCTGCATGAAAGCCCTGCTGCTCTTCAGCATCCGTAAGCTCTGTGTCCTGGGCATCAACATGTACCTTACCCCAAACAAATCTCAAGGTTTTAGTTTGAACCATTACTGTCTTTTTCTCCAGTTCCTGTTGAGGGTCTGAAGAGTCAGAAGTACTTCGATGAGCTGCGCCTCACCTACATCAACGAGCTCGATCGCCTCATTAATTATGGGATGGCCAACAATCGTCCTCAGAGGTTCTACCAGCTCACCCGACTCCTGGACTCTCTCCAGATGGTGAGACACTGCTTTCATTCACAATATGTCCTTTTTAAAGCCAACTGTCAGTTTTTTGAATTTCAAATGTCTTGGTATGCTTGTTGTAGTTGTATATACAAAATGGTGTATATTACATCTTTATTTATTCAAATGTTTAGATTTTCTAAGATGACTTCATGTTGTTGATCGAAGTGGTCCTCATCACTTGATGCATTCTATATCTAATTGTGTAGAGGTATTCTCTGCATCGTATTAATGAGGCCCTATTGCGCTTTTTTGGGTCTTCCCCTTCCTGTGTGTCATGTTTTTGTGCATGTAAATGGTCTACCAAGGCTCAAATCCCAGTGTTCCCTCCAGAGGGAGTTTCTATCACACAATCTCCCCCCCTGCCTGAAACGCCTCCATTGGACTCCTTTGTTTACTTCCATTAAATAGTGACATCACTACGTAACACTTATGCTTCTATTGGCTTAGCGTTCCAACACATAGTATGCCTAAGGGGCGGGGCATCTCTCAGCAGTTGACCAATCACAACAGAGCCGACCAGCTAACCAATCAGAATGACATCACCTTGTTACACTCACTGTGCTATTGGTTAGCGCTCCAGCACATTGCACGTGACATGGTAAGGGGCGGGACATCTCTAAGCGATTGACCAATCACAACAGAGCCAGACAACTAACCAATCAGAGCAGACTGGGCTCTGGTTTCAGACAGAGGGTGAAAAGAGGTGCTGCAGCACAGGCAGTATGAGAACAATAAAGAGCTTTCTGAACATTAAAGCATGGAGACATGTCCCAGTAGAGGGACTCAATTGCAGTAAGGGATCATGGGAGTTGTTGTCTTCACCACCATTGCATTTAGATTCTCTTGGTTCAGATTTCTTCAGTTTTCATAAATCAGTAGATTTTCAATAGGAGCAGAATTTCCCGCATGACTCTCTCCGCCCCCAAAAATGTAATCGTGATTTAAGCTGGTGACAACAGTGAGTGCCGCTACCGTTTTTTCATCTTGTTTCTCTGACAAATTAAGATGCAGACATTGATAAGTAAAATACCCAGTTTAACCAAGACCTAAAAGTTTAAAATGTGAAAAAACTGGAGCTAAAGTCCAGACAGCTTCTGGCACACATTCACAATCAATGATCTGTTTTTGAAAATAGTTGGAAGGGATGTTGTGTGATTTATTAGGACACTGAAAAGGGATTTAAGTTAGTATAAGGCAAAACTTCTTTTAAAAAGACTAATGGGTGAGGCGAATATGATTCAGATCTCTAATCCTCAATTTCCTATTGCTTTAGATGGGTGTACCATTTATTTGAATGAGTCATGTTTCTGAGTCGTTGTCGAAGCACTGCTTGTAGTGAATCTCTAAAACATGTCATTTGTTCTTCTGTTTCAGACGGTAAAGAAGCTCCACCAGTTTACATTCGACCTTTTTGTCCAGGCTCAGTCTCTCCACACGAAGGTCAGCTTTCCGGAGATGATCGGAGAGATCATCTCCGTCCACGTACCAAAGATCCTGGCAGGTTTGGCTAAACCGATCTTGTTTCACCAGTAGAAGGATTTTTTTTATTTATTTAAGTGACTCATCTTTGCTGCCTACGTAAACCTTAACGAAGGCTCTGTTTCCCCACATCGCCAGTTTAAAGCCCAGTCCTGTAATCATTATTTTGTTGTTCAAGTTTTTTGTATTCCTTTTAGCAATAATTGTGATTGTTTGTTCAGAACTGTTAAAGCTTTTATCTGAGCCGCTGCGAGGCCCCGTCTGCTGACAGCTCCGCTTTCAGAGATGTTACTTTATATAAGTCTGTGTTTCATGATTACAGGACACTAAAAGTAGCAGTGTTAAAAAGTTTTTTCGCATGTGACATTAAAACACTAGACAAGGTATTAACTTTACCAAAAGAACAAGAGATGGCACAAATAGCAGATGAGAATTGGATAAGGAAACAAACAAATACTTATACCCTTTTACTTTCCAAAATCTGTGCTCAAAATTGCACACTGATAACGATTCATGCCGAATCAGGAATATATCTTCTGAGTATGTTGATGTTGTTAACGTGAGAAATACTCTTTCTCGTAAATAAGCAAGCCCTTTTGAGGATGATTTTACTGGACATACCCAGGCATCCCAAAATGCATTGCAGCTCTACAAACTGTTCATTAACAGAAGGCGGTGCAGACAGTTCAAATAAATAACCATGAGTAAAATATTCAAAAAATGTACATATTAACTTAAATGAAATATCAAAACATTGAAATTGCCTTCAAATAATACTGAAAAATATTAAATTGGGTGGATTTTTATTCAACTGTAAATGGGGCGGTCACACTGACAAACTGATACATTGACTTTAATGAAATGTATTCTATCAACAGATTCCACATTACTGTATTTGGTTGGTTGAAAACAATAATATTAAGTTTAAATCAAAAGTATTAGGTTCAACTTAATATTATTGCTTTCAACTAAGCTAATACAGTTATGTGAAATGTATTACATAATACATTAAGCTAAAGTCAACGTTTCAGTTGTGTCAGTGAAGTTGTTGATATAAGCACCTATTTGATGCAGAGAAGAAGAATTGCTGCACTTTTCTACAGTGGGAACAATCTGCTGGTAATGGCATACCTAATTGTTTATTTGTCAAACAGTATGCACTACATAAGGAGTGAGTATGTAGCGTGCAGTACGTAGGTTTGGAGTTTGAACACAGCTCCAATGCTGCCTTCAGGTGCATCCACTCATTTCCTGCTTATGAATGTAGTTAGTACAATTTGGTGGGCATTTAATTATGTTGGCGTATTAGGACTACTAAGGTAACAAAATTAATAAATGACATTACGAGCTGGGGGAGAGAGAGATATAAAGAGAAAACCTGCAATGGTAACCACACTTACCATTTATTATGTTGACAGTGGATGCCCTAATCAAATATACTAGTATATTACAAATGTACTGCATGTTTATTAAAAACATAGTGTAATTTGATACATCAATAATGAAATACTTGTGATTTAAGCCCAGAATCACCATATTATCATAGCAGTTGAGCTCAATAGCAATTGGGCCTGTACAGAAGAAAGTTTGGTTCAGTTTCTCAGCATCAGGATCAACGACACAACGGACAAATGAAAGATGTTGCCATGTTCCATTATGTTGCAGCTCCTCAACAACTAATGTTGATCAAAGTGAAGTTTTCTTCTCATAAATATGTGAATTACATTTGCAGAGAATATCCAAGTCTCTCAGAATATTACTCCCTCCCATGGCTCAGTCATTTATTAATGTTTACCTTCAGAGGCCCTAATACGCTGTCGTTTCTAAGAGCTTAAGTGCCTTAAACACAGAAATGAAGATGTACCTTTAAGATAACTGTTATCAAGCTTTCTAATGAATGGACAAAATCCACTGCTGAGACAATCAAAGATAAGGAAGTCAAGCATTACAAAACAAACTTGATGTCCTGCATCATACTTTAAAATGTATGTCAAACATCATATTGTCCTGCTGTGAGAATGTGCTGCAGTTTTAGTTCAACAGGTGTTAATCCAGGATACATCTACTGAGGACAGTTGATGTCTTAATGAGAAACTCAAAAGTGAAATTGAAAGTTAAGGAAAACTAGGTATGTAATGATACATTACATCATTGTTGCCACCACTTTGACTCACATTTTCACATCTCACATCAAAACATAATAACTGAAGATTAAACTCCCCTGCAGCTGTTATTCCCTCTAAACAATAAAGTAACGATGTTTGAATTAAAATAAAAAACTAAACTAAGCTTAGCAAGATTTTTCAATTCTGGTAACATTATTATTCACCCATGTCTATGATGCATTGATAACATACTTGTACTGTATGATTATAGCTATGAGCATTCATAAATATAACAACTATGTAAATAATTCATTATAACAACAATCACAACGCATAAAGCATGTTCGTATAAGCGTAATGACTTATGAGGTCAACTATCATAAAACGTTATTATTGCTTGTCACTCATAAATCGTTGTGTGCGGGTCTCCCGTGACCCGTTTCAAGATAAAATGATATAATAACTACGCTGTAGTTTTTTTTATCGGAACAAGGCTTCATGATATCCTCCACAACAGCTATATAAACACAACAACAATTAATTGGACAATTTTAGCCACGTCTGAAGGTCTCAAAAAAAAAAGTGTATAATTCGGTGTTCGGGTTCGGGTCTGGGAAGACCCAGCAGAATTGTTTTGGGCGACTCGGGGTCAAATTTGGCCCAATCAAGATTCATCTTTGACTTTAGACACCCCAGCCCCACCCCCTTCATCCACTGTAACAATACTTTACAACTTTTTTTGGGGAGATTGTATTCTAATATTAGTCTATTATAGTCAGATAACGTAATAATCCACTGACTTCACTATTACATTACACGTCACTTGTTAGACGCTTTTATCCAAAGCGGACTTACATACTCAATACTGTGACTCCCTGATCCAGTACCAACGCACCACCCACTGCACCACACGCCTCCCACTATAGGGAATATAATGAGTGAATTGAATCACATGTTTTACTTAAATATGTGGTGTAATGTTTTTTGGGGCCATAACAGGATTCTACGGTTATGAATGCATAATAAGTTAGTTATGATGTAGTTAAAACAATATTGGATGACAGTCATTATTTTTGAGTGTTTTGGACTGAGATCAATCGTGGGTCAAAATTGACCCGCGAACACCATGAACGGTAACAGCTTTTGAACACAACACAAGGGTTAAGATTCTTTATGCAAGGATAACATTTTGATATAATTCCCAGAGTTGTAATACAGTATAAACTATAAATTAAAACATTCAGTTTGTTGTTAACTCTCCTAAAATCCAACATGGACCACTTGTAGTGGCTAATAGTCACATCAAAATGAATGATTATAATGCCTTAAAATAAGATTATAATGTATTACAGCTATTGGAATTATAATTCAAAATGATCCTTGCAGAAAAATATCAGAGTTCATAACAGCAATTATGAAGCATTATGATACTCAAACGCGTTATAAAATGTGTTGTGATTATTGTTAAAATGCATTATAAGTAGTTATTAGAACTTGTAACATTAATTACACAAGGCTATAACATAACACTAGTATTTGAATAATGAATTATAGAAATGGCCGTAATAGAAAGTGTTAGCAGCATTTCCCCTAGTCATCACCATTTGTTCTTGCCAAATTCTGAAATCAAATATCAAACTCAGTTATACACAACGTATAAAACACAGAAGTGAAATTCCAGCTATGACTGAAACAAGTTACATGTTACATTTTAAATGGTACGTTGCATTGTTGCACTGTATCCCCTGAACACACCGCGTGCTTACTGTCGCTGATCCTAAAAGCTTTTCTCCTCACACTGGCAGCACATGTGTAGAGCTGTTTGCTGATGTCAGAGCATTATCTTATAAATATGTAGAGGGTAAACTTGTTCTGGCAGACACTAGTGAAATTAGAGAACATTGGACTGTAAGCTGCTTTTATACTTTATTCCTCCACTGCACAGCTACAATAAAATAAGCAGTTTTGCAGATCTGGCCAAAAATATATTATGCCTTTTAGGTTTTAATTGTGCATTGAATAGGTATCAAACCTCCATTCAGACTCTTTTGCAGCTACTTTAAAGCTCATTAAGGCAAAGCTTCCCCTTTAAGATGAATTAATAAAACTAAAGTTGTGTTCACTCAGTCAGCGGACAGAGCAACCCTAACTGACAGCACGGAGTGACACGTCGTGCTGTGTGTAGCAGCAGAGACTGGCAGACACACAATGAGAAGTGGATTCAAAGTGCCCGCGATATTAGATTAGGTCAGTCATTTTCCAACAGCACAACAAATAGAAACGTGCAGCCAAATTAGAACTGCAAGGGCTTCTGATGCACAATCTGAAACATCTGTGGAATGCCTTGAAGATAACTCAAAAACAAGTAAAACTGTTGAAAAGCATTCAGTCATGGAGCCGAATTATATAATCACTTTTAGTTTTTTATTTAAAGAACACAAATTGTCACTTTGTACATACAGCAGAGCGTGAATTACACTGAAATAGTATCTTGTCGGTAAATGAACCAAACGTGGAAAGGTTAGCATATTTATCATCAGAACAAACAAAACTTCAACATAACTTCAGCTCACGTCCTGCAGCAATGCTTTATAACTCTGTAAAGGCAACACTTTTAACAATTCTACAGTTCTTTCACTAGCTTGTAGATGCATGCATTGTGTGTGTGTAGAACTGTATTCATCATTTTTAGCTTTACACAAAGCAATGCATGGACATCCAAGGAAGTCTCTCCTGTGTATTCTGTGTCGTTCAATGCATGAGCCATCTGTCAGGAAGCATGATGCCATCTTGTTGTACAGTAACAAGCTGGCAATAACCGCCAGCTTCAGTGTTTTGTTTCGGACCCATTCACTAACTTCAGCTGTGCGTCAAAAGTACTTTTCTTCATCTGCAAGTTAATATCTTCATATTGTCTTTTTATACAATGTTTACTAAATGAAAAGGAACGGAGGGGTGGACCAATCCAGGTGATCCATGAACATTGATCCCACAACTTAAATAAATGTGTCTCCCGTTATTTAAGGAAGCAGTAATGGAGTGTGATATTAAACATACAGAAATGTCCTTCAAACATGTTCCGTATATCATATATAAATCTAAACATGTAAAAGAACTGGAAAACGACTCATCCTGTGTTACCCTTGAAGACTGTTCAATACTCTTTTTTTATGCATGCAACACATTAAAGGTAGCACTGGGTGAGTAATTTATATTAAAATTGTCATTTTCTTGGTGATATTCCTTTAAGTAACAACATAATGGTAAACTTTTGATTAAATTGAAATATTCAGAAATCTTCTCACAATTCCCAAAGGCACTATATTGTAAGACTGTTGTTGCCGATAACACTTTGTAATCCTTGAAATGAACACTGGTTTTAAATAATGTTGTCATTTGTAATGCTCTTTTAGCTTTATTTGAAGGCATTGCCAGTCAATGAGCCACCCAGTTGCTCTGTTCACTTTCAATATGACTGAGTCACAGTAGGCTACAGTGTGTGTATAATGTTCATGGACATTAGTTGGTACAATGTGTGCCCAATGTACTGCATATTAACCTGGTTCTTTGTACATGCTAGAGTATCTGTTTACTGTCTGTTTTGGTGTCCCAGTTCTTAACTTTTAAAGACATCTCTTGTAGGATTTATACCTTTTGTGACTTTGTGTTTTTCAATATGTGTTTTTATCAAAGGTGTAAAGCTGCATCGTCTTTTAAAGGCAATTAAAAATAATTCTGACTCTTTGTTTGAAGTCATTGTACTTGATATGAAGTGGATATTTAGTACAGTTTCAAAAAAGGAATTTTAATTAATCTCAGACTTTAGTCATGAATAGGCTTTTTTCCTTTTTAATTATTTGGATTCCAACATGCATGAAAGCTGGGCCAACGGGGGAATTTAACAAGGATAAGACCCATTAATAACACTCGTAAATGGATAAAAGTGCCATATATATCTGGTAAGCACGATGCCATTATCTTAAAATCGAAAAAATATTTCCAAAGTGAAGCAATAGTGAAATAATTTTGCACTAAATACATGTTTAATTCATCTTGGACATCCAGTAAACAGTGTGCTTGCTTCAGTGAGAACACACACTGTGTTGTTCTTGTGTGGATGCTCCTCTCATCAAGAGTCTCGCACTTGGCCGCATATGATTTTGCAACTCAAGGTTATTTGAATTGGCACGAATTTGCCAAGGGAGTTTCCGCCGGTGATTTGTGTGGGAAAAGAAGTCCAAGTCTTAATACTGGGGCTGCACATTAGCAAGACATTCTGAAAAATTGAGGAACAAGCCGAATGTGGAATGGAAAGTTTTGAGGCGGGGTGGCGAGGTGGCGAGGCTCTAACAGGTGGCGAAGGTTGGAATGTGGAGGAGGCAAAGAAATTGCTGAGTGAGTTTAAAAAGGGTTTATTAAACAGATGGAGTTATCTGACTGAGTACATAATGCAAGGCCGTAACCATGGAGTCAACATGGGGGGGGGGACCAAAAATGCAATCAAAATGGTAATACTAATTTCCTGCTATTCTAAAGGAAAATATATAAAAATTCACTAACACATGGGATACTTTAAAACCTGTTAAACCTGGTGCACTTTGAGAGCAACATTAGGGACTAAATCTATAGATACATCTCTCAACACCCATATGAAACAGAACTGTAAACAGATTTACTTTTTTTAATGCATATTTTACAAATCACTCCCCTAGCTACTATTCCTGAAAAGATCGGTTTTAACATCAGAACTACATGATATTTACACAAAGAAGCTAAGCCGGAGGGTTCATCAACATTACGATTACGAAATAAAATAATATAGATTACTTTAGGGCTAACCAGAACTGATGGAGGGCAAATTAAAACATGACTGACCTGCTTGGAGCATCAACGCCAACTGAAGCTGGACTCGGACGTGCAACGGCGAAATACACCCCCCGGGTACAAAATAAAGATATGCATAAACAAACAAAGGCGGAACCAATTTACATATGAAAAGAATATCATTTTGGTGAAGTTCACAATAACAGAAATGCTCTCAACATCCCGATAGCAATGAATATCTTAAGTGCTTTGACAAAAAGATTCATAAAAAAATGTCATCTGTGGAAGCCGTAGTACTGTAAAAAGCACGACCAATCATTTTAGCCGGCCCGGCTAAAATAACTGGAGCTTTCCATCTGTGCACAAACTTATCTTGTGCCCTCATTGGTCATGTGCGCGTTCGGGTGTGTTGGAGGAGGGGCTCTGTAAGGAAGTGGCAGATTTGTTCCGGCTGTGTATTTTCAAAATCTAACGCACTCGAGCTGGTTTCTCCAAAATTACCTACCCCACCTTTAAATTATGAATTCATTTCCTGTTGTTTGTTTGAAGATATTTGAATGGAAGTGAATAAAGGCCAAACATAATGGGAACCCACCACATAAATCATGTCCCTGGAGCCAATGTGGTTGGGTTTCACAGTCAAATAGCTCCATGATGGTTTTTCAAGTTTTAAACACTGCAGGGGATGACCATAGAGACACACAGAGACTTCAAAGTAAACGTTTTGGATTGTAAGGCCAACATTATTCTTATATTATTATACATGTTTGTAGCAGTGCTTTGGGTGTTTTAGGCTGCGCCAAATTCATGGTCATTCATGGTACCCTCAGAATAAAGCCATCGGGGATTCTCTGACGTTTAGTTTTGTCCAGTCATGAGACAAGTTAATGACCTTGGTAATCCCCTTTTTTATCTGGCACTTTCAACACATCGTAATTTACTTATTGGGAGGCAGCTGTCTCTGTTTTGCTCAAAAGCTGCACAACTAATTAAAGCCATTTCCTCCCACATTATTTGCCCAATTGCCACCAAACTTGCTTCAGTGCATCTTTGGACTGTCCTCACAAACTGTTCTGCCAAGGTTTTTCAATTCTCAAAAATGAAGCCTAGAGTATATCAAAAGGTTTTACTGAAAATAGCTAAAGCAGACTCTCACTAATTAAATATCCAAACATCATGAAAATAAATGTCTGCCATAGTAAAAACATTTTGGTTGATTAAAAACAAATCTCAAAAGTGATTTTAAGACTATTTTGAATTATATCCTCATTTATTTGTGTAGTTATATGTTTACGTGCACTGGATATAGAGCATCGTTACTCATCAGTTCGTCAATTATGCTCATCGATAAATAAATACAAATACATTTCCTCATTTCTCTCTTGTTTGGATGGAGTACACAAAACTCATAGATTTGAACATTTTGACACTATAGCTGACATGCACCGCTGGTGATTTGCTCAGTCATATTGTAAAACCATCTGTTCCTCACTTAAATTGGCAGGTATAAAGCTGGGACTTGTCTCAATTCAAACATTTCCAGAAAACATTGAGTGGGAAACAGTTTATTCTTTACATTAAACATTTTGTTTGGGATACCACAGGGCTCATTGTTGGGCCGTCATATGTTTCTAAAATCGAGCTGAACTGAGACCGTACTTACATTTTCTTAAGGTTGTAACTTTGCAAACTCTTCTTGCACTCTTAGTTTGTACACAACAATTAGCTTTAATTCAAACTGTCTCACTTTAAATGGCGAAAAAATTGGTCTGACACCAAGTTGTATTAGAGAGCAATTAACACCACATAAAGATGGGATTGTTCTCCAAAGAAAATGTATTATGTTATGTGTTAATGTGCTCTTCAATCACCCCAAAGAGAACACATACAAATAAATGGTAATAAAGTTGAAATGTGAAAGATAAGCTGTGGAATTGATTTCAATGTAAAAACAGCATGCAATAACACAGCTTTGAGCAATAATATTCACGAGTCATGTTAAAACTTTTCATGTTTATTTTCCAAGGTGAAAAAAAAACTATCCAGACAACAACCAGAGTTTTCAAGTGTGGTTATAAAAAACGCAGTAAAATTAACATTATAATTTCGGAAACAGAAATAAAACTATGGAGTGTTATTTTGTACATATTGTAACAATCAATTGTAACAAATTCTTAATTTACATTTTTTGTTTCTCCAACAATTGATTTGAGTTGGAACAGAAGAAGGTAAACTCCCCTGAGAGTCAGAATTAAGGGAATGTACACTAGTTTATGTTCCCTTTTTAACTTACGCTATCGTAATATTCATGGTGTAAATTCAAACTACACTCACAGTGTGTAGCAAAATACTTTTTGTAATGCCTCTTAAAAAGTGACTTATGGCTGAATGACATACATAATTAAATCTACATATTATTTTAAAAAGACTAAAATAGCTTTGAAAGGAGTAATTACTCCATTGCTTCACCCAGCTCCTTGCATGGTCAATATTCATAAAATCTAAAAGTTAATATTAAGAATAATTTTCGCATTTTCAAATGAATTTCTAATTAAACTTACTTAATCATATAGTCTAAGTAAGCTGTAACCATTAGTTTCCTTCCATTAACATTTTAACACTGTAAAATAACAAAAAACAGTAATGTTATTTGACACAATTGTAAAGTGGCATGAAACGTCAACGTGGGGAAAACAATAATATTACTCCATCCTAACTTTGGAATAACAATCAAACACTGAGAGGATTACTTTGCGAGCTCATTCTAAATTCCCTTTGCTTCTTTGTTGCATTACACACCAGTCTCAGTTCCTTAAGAGCCACTTCCTCAGGGTGCTGGCGGTGACTCCCTCCAGCTGGATCAGCACCCAGCAGCACATGCAGAAGTCACATGATGTGGTCCGAGTCTCGTCAACTTTAATTCTGAGGAAAAAAAGCCAAAAGTTTGTGTCAAGTACGAAAAAATACATTAAAACAGATGCCTTTTATACACAGGTACACTGTTTGCATTTCATCGCTTTAATGCGGTTAGATCTAACACAATGCCAGAAACATCTCACCTCTATTTCCCATTTGAACTTGTAGATGAGGATGGAGAATCCGGTGGACTAAATTAGAAAACAGAAAACAAGTCAATTATAAATTAAATTTTTGGTTTCAGCTCAACCACCAGACAGCCCGGGATCCGCCTAAATGTCCAAAAATATCCAATTGCAAAAAGATCAGACTGTGTGACCAATGCCTGAGTCATTGCAGTACTGTGATATTAAAAAGAAAGAAAATCTTATTGCCATTTGTTTTATTTACACTGAACAAAAATATAAATGCAACACTTTTGTTTTTGCTCCCATTTTTCATGAGATGAACTCAAAGATCTACATTTTTTTCTATATACACAAAATAACCATTTCTCTCAAATATTGTTCACAAATCTGAAAAAATCTGTGATAGTGAGCACTTCTCCTTTGCCGAGATAATCCATCCCACCTCACAGGTGTGGCATATCAAGATGCTGATTAGACAGCATGATTATTGCACAGGTGTGCCTTAGGCTGGCCACAATAAAAGGCCACTCTAAAATGTTCAGTTTTATCACACAGCACAATGCCACAGGTGTCGCAAGTTTTGAGGGAGCGTGCAATTGGCATGCTGACAGCAGGAATGTCCACCAGAGCTGTTGCCCGTGAATTGAATGTTCATTTCTCTACCATAAGCCGTCTCCAAAGGCGTTTCAGAGAATTTGGCAGTACATCCAACCGACCTCACAACCGCAGACCACGTGTAACCACACCAGCCCAGGACCTCCACATCCAGCATGTTCACCTCCAAGATCGTCTGAGACCAGCCACTCGGACAGCTGCTGCAACAATCGGTTTGCATAACCAAAGAATTTCTGCACAAACTGTCAGAAACCGTCTCAGGGAAGCTCATCTGCATGCTCGTCGTCCTCATCGGGGTCTCGACCTGACTCCAGTTCGACGTCGTAACCGACTTGAGTGGGCAAATGCTCACATTCGATGGCGTCTGGCACGTTGGAGAGGTGTTCTCTTCACGGATGAATCCCGGTTTTCACTGTTCAGGGCAGATGGCAGACAGCGTGTGTGGCGTCGTGTGGGTGAGCGGTTTTCTGATGTCAATATTGTGAATCGAGTGGCCCATGGTGGTGGTGGGGTTATGGTATGGGCAGGCGTATGTTATGGACGACGAACACAGGTGCATTTTATTGATGGCATTGTGAATGCACAGAGATACCGTGACGAGATCCTGAGGCCCATTGTTGTGCCATTCATCCACGACCATCACCTCATGTTGCAGCATAATAATGCACGGCCCCATGTTGCAAGGATCTGAACACAATTCCTGGAAGCTGAAAACATCCCAGTTCTTGCATGGCCAGCATACTCACCGGACATGTCACCCATTGAGCATGTTTGGGATGCTCTGGATCGGCGTATACGACAGCGTGTTCCAGTTCCTGCCAATATCCAGCAACTTCGCACAGCCATTGAAGAGGAGTGGACCAACATTCCACAGGCCACAATCAACAACCTGATCAACTCTATGCGAAGGAGATGTGTTGCACTGTGTGAGGCAAATGGTGGTCACACCAGATACTGACTGGTTTTCGGACCCCCCCAGACCCCCCCAATAAATCAAAAATGCACGTTTCAGAGTGGCCTTTTATTGTGGCCAGCCTAAGGCACACCTGTGCAATAATCATGCTGTCTAATCAGCATCTTGATATGCCACACCTGTGAGGTGGGATGGATTATCTCGGCAAAGGAGAAGTGCTCACTATCACAGATGTTTTCAGATTTGTGAACAATATTTGAGAGAAATGGTTATTTTGTGTATATAGAAAAACATTTTAGATCTTTGAGTTCATCTCATGAAAAATGGGAGCAAAAACTAAAGTGTTGCATTTATATTTTTGTTCAGTGTATTTGTAAAAAAACTGTAATTTTTCTTCAGAGGGCTGACACCTATCCAAATGTGTCTACCCAATGTCCGTATTACACAGTTGTAAAATAATGAATCTGTAATATTTTTTAACTGAGACAAAGATAAACTCTCTTTGATGAAACTCCCTCACATTCTTCCCACTCATTTACATCACTGTGTGTGCAGGGAGTGCAACAGGGATCCTAAATTGGACCATCCAAGCAAATCATAAAAGATGACGTGTGTGTTTCTATCTCCAGAATTACGTCATTTATTATCAACTGTGCTGTTGGCCTGACCTAAAGAAAAGGACAAACTAGAGTATAGACAAACAGAAGAAGTGGCTGTTACATACCTGGTGCCATGCCTGGAGGCATTCTCAAAAAACTTGGTTTTAGAGGCAACACTGCGGAAAAAGAAGCAGACATGTTTGTAGTATTGCATGTTTATAATTCAACTTATATGTGAGTATCTTTGTTAAATTCATTGACTTGTTATTTTAAACATCATTTGTTTTTAGGGTGACCTTAGAACATCTGTCCAGGGACTACAGATGAAAAATAGCCTCTTGGCTAACTGTGGGGCATTGACAGAAATGTATTATAATGTACACTGTACTTGTGAAAAAAGAAAACTGATTAAAAAAAAAAACTAATACAAATAAGAATTGAACCAAAAGAAAAATATAAAGAAAAACATTTTTTTTTATTTTGTAATAAATATAACGATATAAAACATATTTATGTATACAAAATGTAATCAAATATATATATATATATATATATATATATATATATATGTTATTTAAAAATACATATGTATTATTTGAGATTATTATTACATTAGAATATTATATCAAAGAGCCAGTAGTTTAGTTTGCAGGGTTGTGTACAGTGTTTATTTTAGAGCTTTTAACACAGAGACCAGCAGCTTGGTGTGTTTGAATATGATGTTGAACCAGAACTTAAAGGTCCCCTATTTTACTGTTTTTCATCAATATATTATAGGTCTCAGATATATACAAAACATGTCTCTCAAGTGTTTGGCTCAAAATACCAAACAGATCACCCATTGTAGCATCCCATAATCCCCTCTGTTTCAGCCCTGTTTCAAAAGTGCTGATTCACTGGGTGCGTCTCACTTCGGTTATTTTTCATTTCCTCGCTCCTCGGGCTCGGTATCACCGGAAGTTGATTTGTCTGCGCCATCTTGAGTAGCGTCCCAGTGGCCTTATTTGTGCCGGAGGACCGAGGATCGAGGAGCGATAACGGAGGAGCGATAATTGAGGAACTACCAGACCATCCTCCGGTGAAATCCTCATACACTCGCCCCGTCCCCTTACTGTGTATCGCTCACTGATTGGACGATGCAGCGCATGCACTGATCTGGCTGCTGTCAGACGATCAGCTGTGCGGCGTCATCACAAACGGACGCCGCTTCACGTGACGCTCCAGAGGAAACGACGTCCCATTGCTCTTAAAACTCATTTCCCTGCTTCTCGTGGTTTCCTTGCGTCCCTCCATGCTTCCCTGGTGGGAGGGACTAGTCGCAGGGAAACGACGCAAGTGAGGGACGCAAGGAATCCATTTAACCGAAGTGAGATGCACCTTCTGTCTGTTACTTTAGATGAAAATAAGGAGCCACTCCCCACGCCCCCTTTTGAGAATCATCCCTTCAAAACTCATGTTCTCTAGACAGAGGAGATGATGCATGCACCTCACTAGCATTCTCTGAGTATAGATCAAAGCAAGGGGTTGATAAGGGAGCTTTAACTGAGCTGATCAGCAGCTTTTGTGGGTGAAGGGAGTGAAGGCTGCTCTGTAGAGATTTGAAGAACTGCCGTATCAGGTGATGATTCTCTTTACATTCATCACTACAAGAGACCGCTTTCATTTACAACTAGTCCATTCTAAATGGAATAAAATAGATAAAGGGTCTTGTCAGAAAGTTTGGAATGATAGAAGTGAATAAGAACGTAACATTCACAAAGAGGACAGGTTCGGGCTCAAATAGGGACCTTGAGTAGACAGCTCAGGTGGAGACAGACTTTAGGATGTAAGGAGCACTTACTAGGATGGGGCTTCGCTGCTCGTTGCACTCGGGATCTTTAGTGAAGCAGGGAATCTGGAGGGGGGCTCAGGAGGCCTAACAGGGGGTCTGCAAATGGGACCCCCCGCGGACCTTGTCCTGATCAGACCATCGAAATCTGCTGAAAAAAAACAATATTTGTTCAGATTACAGGGTCCCCGTTATGCTTCTGGGGTTTTCTCTTTCCTGTAGTGTGTGATATATGTTTTTGTGCATGTAAATGGTCTGCAAAGGCTAACATGTCTGTGTTCCCTCCAGAGGGAGTTTGTCTCCCACACACCCCTCCCCCCCAGACTTTATTCATTTGAAAGTAAATGAAAAGGAAGAAAACCAACGGCAGATCACTAACCACTGAAAGCAAGGGTGAACAGGTGGTACAGCCACACAACTGAGACCACTATTTCTACAGCCAACAATTACAAACGTGCCAATATTTGCACATCTTATCCCTATGTTTCCCATCTCTTGTTGTATTTAGGTATTTCTTTGTGATGTTATTTTTCCCAGATTGTACTATGACACTGGTCAAACTTGATATGATGCAATGTATATAAAGTATTATAAACCCACTTAAATGTGTTATAGTCGGCTTGTAGCACTAAATAAATTAAAACATCCTTAAACAGCATTTTATAATGACTTTTAAGGTCAAGTATCTTAAAATGTGAAACATTTACTTTTTGTTGTTGCAAGGATCATAGTGTGTCATAGCTCCCATCATTTGAGTTATAATGCTTTATAAATGATGTTATATTGCATTATAATGTGATAATATAATGTGGGAAAAACACATTAATTTGTACTTAATTTAAAGAAAAACAATGGCCACCCAGTTACTCATAGCTGCTATAATTAGTTATAAATGATTATATAAAAACGCCATAATGCATTATGGGGATGACAAAACGCCATAATGAATACTAAAACAGTCAGTGAGGGGGCAGCAACTATGAGGTGGTTGTGCACTTGACCTTATTTGTTTCTATAACATTATTTAACATAACTACAGCTACACAGTGCTATAAGCAGATTACAACTCATTAGAAGTATCAGTTCATAATGCATTATAGACATGACTCAATCAGGACTCCCTGGCAGAAGATATCACGTATCACAATGGAACTACTTGCTCAAATGAAATGAAAAAGATCAGAATGACTTTAAAGGACTGGATGAATCCACATGACAAACACGCAGACACAAGTTCTCAGTTTGCTGACAACATTTCATGTTCATGTCTTGGCAAACCAAAAGACAGAAGGCTTTATTCCTAAATCCTACCTTCTCTGTTGGCTGGCGTGCCTTTGGGAGGTAGTTTTCTGCCCTGGAACGAGGGCACTCTGCTCACATAGACCCCAGACTCCCCATTTGCCGCCGCAGAAGAATCGGGCCTTTGTCTCGTGTCGTCTATCCTGCCAGCGTCGGGCTCTGAGTGTTTGTCCTGACGGCTGCCTGGCCTGGGCATCAGCGCCAGTCTGGGAGGGGGGTCTCTGGGGAGCTGCGGAGCACAGCCCAGGGGTCTCGACCTCTGCAGGGGGACGGGGTTGGTGGAGACCTCCACAGCTGCAATAGGGCTGTCATTCTGGCCATCTGTTGTAAAGGAAACACACTCATTAATGCGAGGTGGACAGCCAAACATTGAGATAGAGAATGGGATGTTCTTGTTATAACAGTTCAGTAACGTTCAGCCAAATGTTAATGTTGTCCTTTATGAACTAATTCAAATTACGTTCAATGTGTGAGAAAAGAAACAGGTAGAATACACTGAAGGTCAGATTCATCCAGCATTAAACTGGTAACACATGTTTGGATCTAGTTGCATTTTTTGGTTAACTTAAGTAGAAAACAAAGATATGCCAATTCCAAATGCAAAAAGGACAAGCTAATGGTGCCAAATGTTTCAGCGACAGGGTATGAGAGGAAGGAGACACACCCACTTAATGAGGGGTTCAGACAGACAGAACATTATAGGATTTAGTCAGAAGCCTTGAAAGAAAAATACGAATGTAGGATCAAAATGACCGCCTCACAGTATTATGCCAACTCTTCACATTCAAGAGGCAGTTTACATCCACGTCTGTCAAGGTCATCACTTTATCAAATAGTCTTAAATACATCCGTGTATAATTGTTGGTATTTTTTATTATTATGTTATGGCCAAAAACTTGTTTTGTGATCTTGAAATGGAACAGACACACAAATGAATTTTAAAAAAGTAGAGTTGATACGTTTATTTGTACTTTAAATAAAAGCACCAAATCCATAAACAATAAATGACAATTAAGACAGAATAAATTGGATTTTGATTTGACAAAGTACTTCATGTTTAGAAATATGTGACTTTTTTTTTTTAAAGGCATTTGATGGACAAACACTACAGTACATTTAAAATGTTCAGAAAATGTTAAGAAGAAGAAGAATCACAGTAAATATAATTACTGTACACTTATCACAGACAGGGTGGGTCAATGATGAGGATGATGATGACAGTGAAGGCAGGGGAGGCTAATAATTACTCTCTGTGTGAAAGTGGTCGTGACTAAGAGCTTGAAAAACACGAGGTGGCCGCTTCGAGATGGTGATGGGTTGCCGCTTCCTCGGGGTGATGCGTGGGGGAGGGACCGGGGGGGCAGTGCTGTCCTCCGGCACATAGCTGAAGATCTGTAATCACGAAAATAAAATTGAGAGACGTGTTTAGTGGCTAATGAAATAACCAAAGTAATACATGTTTGTACATTAGATGGAGCAGAAAACACAGACTGTGTACAGATACCAAATGAGTTACCTAGTGACCGGGCTAACACATGCTTCTGCCGCACCAAGTTAGATTAGGAAGCATTACATTTTTGTACAATTTGGGAAATAGACTGATTAAACTATTTTAGTCAGGAGGAATGTAAACAGAAGCAATATTATCCTACTTACCCATAGTTATAACATTGTCACTATTTCTAACATTTCTCTGTGTGCAAGTAGTAGTAGTACAGCCAGCAGCTAGCTTAGCTTAGCATAAAGACTGGAAACAGCTAGCCTGGCTCAGACCATTGATGTCGTTGTATTTTGTTTGTATAGTGTGTTACAAAAGAGTCAATTTGGAATTTTACTGGGGTTATGTGATAGACCTTTTCTTAGCAGGGAACAATTATCTATGGCAGGGGTGCCCAACCAGTCGATCGCGATCGACCGGTCGATCGCTGGGAGATTCCCAGTCGATCGCGAGATGTGTCTAAAAATAGAACAACAATATTCTGTTGTATCGTTAATGTCCTATAACATAATATTCCTGTGCCAGAATAATGCACTTGAACGCATCAAAGCTTTGTGATTGGCTGGCGGGACCCCATGTGTCGGGGTGTGGCTAGTGGGCAGTGGGCACAGTTAGCTGACGTTGTCCGCAGTCCGTGTAACAGCCAGGAGTGACAGTCCGCACACACACAAGACCGCAATTATGGCAGATGCAAAACAACAAAAAAGCCCAAAATATATAATATTCACTCCGAGTGGGAGGATGATTATCGATTCCAATTCAAAGTCCATCTGTCTCATCTGCAATGCGAGCGTGGCTTTACCGAAGAAGGGTAATTTAGGAGCGGCATTTCAAAACAGTGCACAAACGCTCCGAGACGGATTCCCTCCTAATTCTGCCCTACGCTCCCAAAAGGTGAGGGACCTGAAAGGACAGATAAATGCACAGCAGTCCATTTTCACCCGGCCCAACAACAAGAGCAAGGCTGCTACCATAGCATCTTATCGTGTCAGTCACGTTCTTGCGAAACACATGAACTCTTTCAAAGACGGCGAAGTTGTGAAAGAAGGATTCCTGGAGGCTTCCGACGCGCTTTTTGGGGACAGTAAAAATAACAGTAGCATTTCAACAGGTTTTTGATATAATAAAAACTCAAGTTAGATACCGTTATTAATCAGCTGTAAGTGTTAGTTTGTTTGAACTTATTCATTATAATTATTGTACAAAATGGTAAGAATGCAAACTTAAATTGATTATAGTCTATTATCAATTGAAGATAAGAAACTAGTGTTGCTTGCATCCTATTTTAAAGGCATTTCTTTTTATACTAAAATGCAACAAAAAGGGTTTGATTCTATTAATTTTGTCTTTTTTATTGCACTTTGGCAGCAGATTCCTGTGTAGCTTCAGATCTGAGTTGTCTTATTAGTAAGCCTATTTATACTTTTGTAGCAACACTATTTTTATATAATGGCAAAGAAAGGGTTCAGTCTTTTTTTCCTGTGTCATATGTGGCAGCACTGTTCAATGTTTCTTGAAAACATTACCCACTGTAGTATGTGACATGTGAATAAACTCCAACTCTGTATCAACAACACTGTTGTGTAACTTCAGTTAAATACTTGTATGTGTGTAGATTAGAAAGAGGTAAGATAAAGGATCTGTAGTATTTTATGAAGTATTAATCGTACAAAGGTCAGTTTTATACAAGTAGAAGTGTGTATTTACCTGGTAATAGGCTGTCACTAATGGCTACGCCTCTCTATTTCGACTGGTAGATCTCGGCAGACTGGCAACTTTAAAAGTAGCTCTCGGTTCAAAAAAGGTTGGGCACCCCTGATCTATGGCCTCAAAATGTATCGACTTCCTATTTTGCATGCAGTAACCGAAAAAGTACAAAATGTGTTGATAAGTGAGCTTTAGAGGAGCTGGATGTGGATTAAAACATTGTGACAGAGCTAAGATAGCCGTTTACATCTGTTTTCAGTCCTTGTGCTAACTCAGTTAGCGTCTGCCATTATTTACAGACATGAATGCTATCAATCTTCTTATTTAACTGTCAGCACTGCAGGCAAATAAACACATTTCCTAAAATAGTCAACAATTCCCTTTAAGTAGTACAACATGTCAACACACACAAGGGTTTTACTCTTTTTGTCTCAGACCGAACAAAAGTTGCATTCTCTTCAAAGCACCTTTTTGCAGTTTTCAATCAGGATTTCAACGACGATATTTTGGAACTTGATATCCAACATGGCCGCCACAGTCTCCTCCTGTGCTCTCATCAGCGTGGGGCCGAAGATAACCGCCATGTTTGAAGGGGTCATCCGATTCTCATCACTGTGACTGCACACACTGTGGACAAACATTATTTTGTTGAATAAAAGGTAACCAAACTCTGGAGGAAGGCAGTGTCACATCACCCTAGATCCTTTCAGAGAGACAGCAAAAGGTCCTATTGGGGTAGTAAACTTTTTTTTAAACTAGCACTTACTTGATCAGGTGTTTGATAAGCATCTCCACCATCTCCCGATTCTTCTCTGGCAGTTTGTAGGAAAGAGAATGAATCTCACTCAGCCGAGTATCAAGATTATCGGACTCTGTGTTACAAAGACAACACACAATTACTTAATAAAAGAACAGCATATATATACAAATCATAACACTTTAAAGTTTACCTCCATTACCCCTAAATCATAAACATGGTTCTTTTAATAAAATGTCTGGATTATCAAAAATATTTGAACAGAAATGATTCAGTTATATATAAAAACATCTGATTCAAACAATATATGGACAAGGGCACAGCGATGAATTGCAAAGGCATGACAGAGAGGAAACTAATTAAGTCTCCAAATCAACCTCAGGCCCGGATAATAAACCATAAAACGAGGAGGCCCTATTCAACTTTCTTAGGAAACACAAGCCAACATTTGTTTCAGAACATCCTGACGGAATGAGGCTGAGGCTAATAAAGTCATCGTATTCTGTTTTACAGCGACTTTGTGAGACGGATTTAGAGGAGCAGAGGACTCCGATTTCTTTTAGTGACTTCCAGTCTGATATAGATTTTGTTAGAATGTTGAAATAGTACTTAAAATTATATATTAGTCAACTGATATGTCAGTATTTTCTTGTTTCTTTACTCATCTATGATTTTAAACGAAACAAAAATGTGTATAAGGTGTTAAAACAAGATCATTGATGAAGTTTTCTTCTGTTTGGGAAATATTGTTTTTGACTGTTTTCAGGAATTTTATAGATCGTAATAGAAGTAATTGATTAACCTATAAACAATAATCATTATTGCAACCATGATATAACATCGAAATCTGCATCTATCAAATAATTTACAGATTAAATCACCCAAGAGTCAATAAAGCTCAGAAAAACTTCACTTAAACATGACTTAAAACTAAATAATTAGGCTATCCCAAAACAGTGTGATCAATGCATAATAACTTGATCTCCTTTTATTTTTGCAAAACTTGAATGAGCATGCATTTAATAGGAAACTATTTCCCCTGTTCCTGTTGCATGCCATCAAGTTTTATTGGTTGGTCTAGATCCCAGAGGAGAGTTGAAAATGGAGACCAATAAAACATGAACACGCAAACCAAGCTGCCTAATCTCAGGGCCAACGCGTGTCTTACTTGCAGCACCTATGAGGTCTCTGTGCAGACTGTAGGTCATCAGAGGTTCAGACAAGCTCCTGCAGAAAAAATACACCACTCGTAAAACAGTGCAAGGCCACAATGAAATATAAGTCACTAGTTCAAACACCAAGATTCACCTTTTGCACTAGTATCACAGAAAGGACAGAGTCCAGCACGCATTTGCTATATTAAGAACAATAGATTGGTCTTTATCTGGATTAAGATCGGCATTAAAAAATGTAATTAAAATGTATTAATAACCATAACTATAGTCTGATTTAATATATCTTATAGAAAAAAAACTACGTCGGTAGAGCACAACCATACACCTGGAACTATACAGCATTTTTCACACATTGACTTTGTGTCTCCTACCCGCATGCCTCTTCTCACACACAAACGTACCTCAGATAAAACTTCAGTGCACTTGTGATTGTTTTAAAATCCATTTCGCTGCTGTGGAAATCCACGTCTCCTGGGTGTGTGGGGTCTGTGAAGGAGCAAATCAAAACAAACAAGCAGAAAAACATTGCAAGTTAAACTATAAAATGTTGTAGAAAACACTGAAAACCAGTTTAACAATAAGCCACGTGAGGCCATGCATTCAGTACACATACAGTGATTGCAGTTTAAAGAAATAAAAGAAAAGCCATGTCAAAATAGGAAAATCAGGGGTAAATTATAACATTAACAATGGCTAATTTCCATTACGGTGCAGAAGAATACTTGAAACTAGCAATTTACACAAAAAACGCATTTAGAAATATTTACTGAGGTAATTAATCAAGCGAGAAGTCGAGTCATTTTATCATACACTTCTACACAATCTGGCTTCTTTATGCAACTTGTGGAGTCGCCCCCTGCTGGCCACTGGAACGACTTTTCTCCACTATGTTCACCAGGGAGCTAGCTGCTCATTTCAAACAGCTGCTGTTTACTGAAAATAGAGAACAGCTGCCTGTTGGGGCTGAATACATGTCAGAGGAGTTTGGGAAAATGAAAGCAATGATTACAAATCTCTATAAGGCAATGTTGAGCTGATATGAACAAAGACATGAGTGATTTTTCTTCTACAATTGGCACCTTTCATCGACTGGCTGATAATTCCTTGTCATTAATAAAGACAAGCTTTACAAAGTGGCAGAACCTGATCGGTTTAACGGAGAAATACGAGCCCAAGGGAAGGCACACAGTGAATGGACAGATGTAAAAGGTGTTTCAACTTTACAGGCTTATTCTCTTACCAAAGAAGGCATTCAAAAGCTTCTGCACTTGGATGTTGCTGCCAACTGTTCGGTACACCCCTTCTTGTGAGATGCCTAGAAAGAGGAGAGGGGGAGGTAAAAAGAAACATCTGGACACATACAGAGCAGTGGAAATGTACAACATGTGTCTCTGCATGGCCTACAGGAGCCATTATTATGATACAGATGTTCTTGATTGAGAATGCCCTCATGTGAAAATGTAGTTTGAGACTGAATATGGTGCCATCTGTGGATTATGAGGCAAATTCCATGTTTAGGACTTGGATACATGCAGATAGGGACTGTAGAATTATACGCCAAGGTAGAATTAAGTTATTGGGATTTAACTTGTGTTAGCATGCATGGAGAGAGGGGCTTTCTTAAAGATGTGATCATAACAAATCTGTACAATGTGAAATGCACTATTATTTTAAACTTTGAGTATTGTAAGAGAGGACATTTATCCCCTGAGTTTAGCCTGCAGGCTTGGCATCAAGACTATGCAACTATGACTTGACTGCGCCCCCTTCAGGGCAAGTAGGCACACTGACAGAGTTAAAGAACACTGGGATTCATGTCAAAAAGGAGAATTCACCTTTTGTTTCAATGTAGTTGATGCACTTTCGCACAAACTTGAATCCTGTTTCATTCAGTTCCACTGTGGAAGTAAGAGAAAGATAAAGCAGCTTTAACAGCAGACATCTTTTATTTGACATGAGATTAAACGTGAGACATTAATGTATCACTGTGTACATTCATCAACATCACAGCGTAATACAGGGAGTGATGACTGACTTACTTTCAGCTTGATTGTGAATTGGGGAATTATAGATCTGAAATGGAAAAAAAACTAAAGATGTCAAAACAAAATGAAGTCTGAGAAACATCTGGAAAATATCTATGCTGGTCTTCAGCTTGATTAATCAACATGTTTTTCTTCAGACTAAAAATGAGAGAAACATTTCATGCTGGCAGGAGGAAACTGAAAACCACTCTTGATAGCTTCCCAGATAAGTAACGGCAGGGATTCTCAGAGTGGGGGCACCAGCATAATGTCAGGGGGCAATGAAATCATTTGCTATAAATTAAAAAGATTTGGAAAGTGATTTTCTACAGATGGGGACTATTTCAGCCAATACAAAAAGTATCTCATGTCTCATTACTCCCACCAATGTTAGCGTTTGGCAAATAGAAACTCTGATATGATTGTAAGTTTGTTTCTTTTAATTTTAAAGTTAGCTTTTATCTAAATTGATGGGGACTTTGAAAGCCTAGCTACTGTTTGTTTGCAGAAAGCTTGAATGATCAAATAATAGAAAAATACAAATCTGAGTCCAAATACAATTTTTATAAAATGACCCTGAGTTAAAAAGAGTGGTATTAACATGATTCAAATTAAAGTGTGTTCCCATTATCACTTTGTAACATGTCTAAAGTATTTAGGTTAATATATGTTATAAACCGTTTGATTCCAATGGAATAAACGTTAAACAAATTCAAATTGCATCCAAAATAATAATGAAGAGAACAAATATGCAGGTGGAGGAAAAATAAAAGGTTATTCCGGAGTCAAAAACATCAAACAAATGAAAGGAATTGGCCAGTACATGACTTCGGGCATACTGCTAACACAGTCAGGAAGTGCAACATTTTGATATCAAAGCATTGTCTTATTCTTCCCCCAACACAGCTGAAACTGTTTTGGTTTTGTTCCTCCCCACTGATGGGTCTCTGAGGTCAGGCCCGCTCAGAGCAGCTGGGACAGGACAGTAGAGGCTTGTTCGAGGACTCTAACACCCGGGATGAGTGCTTGTTGTCACAGGTTTAAACATCAACATCGCACCCTGTTATTCACCCGAAAATAGGACAACTACCACAGTCTGTGATTTGTTTAGGGATAAAATCACTCACTATCTTTTAAATCTATCTAATGTGTTCTGTTTTAGCATTTTCACTTGGCAATTAGTAACTTTTAATAAACAATAAAGATCACATGGAAGGTATGATGAAAAACGGACTAATATGACCTATTAATGCAAAAATGATGAAGCTAGATCAGATCATTTATTTACCCACCGTCACTCAGAATAGAGTTAAGAAAACCTTTTTTTTTTTCTTTTGGCACTTTTGGAGAGGATGCACTTTTCTCTTATTACATTCCATTGGAACGTGCACAAAGTGGGTCCAAGTGATCCATCTGTATGTGACATATTGTGTTTGTGCTAACTGTCTTCAGAGGCCAGCGTCAGCCTGCTGCTGCCTCCAGAGCTCCTCTCTGGGATGTTCAAAATGTATGGCCAATGTGGGTCTGTTAAATATTATTCTTTGTTTTGGATAACTTTTCACGATATCATCAAATTACTTTTTCTAGACTATTAGTCTTAGAGAGGAAATATTCTGCTCATTTTCATATGTATATGTTGTGTCTCTACTGTGACATGTCTCCATGCTTTAATGTTCAAAAAGCTCTTTATCTTTCTCATACTGCCTGTGCTGCAGCACCTCTTTTCACCCTCTGTCTGAAACCAGAGCCCAGTCTGCTCTGATTGGTTGAACTGTTGTGATTGGTTAACTACTAAGTGATGTCCCACCCCTTAGCCTATCAACCCCATTACAAGGTGTTGAAGCGCTAGCCAATAGAGGTGCAAGTGTTACATATTGATGTCACCATGTTGCAGAAGAACACGCGAGTGGGAGAGAAACTCCCTTTGGAAGGAACTTTAGTATTTTAGCCTTTGCAACCCATTAACATGCACACAATAAAGGCCTATATAACACACTACGGGAAAGTGAAAACCCAGAAAAGCACAATAGGGCCCCTTTAAAGCTACAAATATTATCACACATAACAAAGCAAAGCAGTGAATATTTTGATTTTTTTTCTAGCAGAATTACTACTACCCTTCCTGTTAAATTGTTTTGTTGCTAGCGTGCAAGTCAATAATTGTAAGATGTTAAAAAGTAAAAGAAGAGCAAAATGCTTTCAGAGCAGGGCGAAAACGATTAACTAAAGGCAGCAGAGTGTGAGGACGTTTCAAGGGATGTGGTATGAACAGAGACAGGTTGAAACACATAACAGTAAGCATGGAAATGCTGCACCTCCAGGCCAAAGAGAGTGCCCATATATATATATTTCAGCTTTTCAAAATGCTAGAGGCTTCCAAAGTATAATATAGTTGTAAAAGAGTGTCTGTGGCATCTCTCCAACTGCAGATATGATCTTTGTATAGACCTGGCAGCAGAGCACTGGATCTTTCTGCTTGACAATATCTGGGCAGGGTGAATGGAAAACGCCTTGTGAAACTTAAGAAGAAGTCAATAGGGAAGTTGCACAGGAACCGAAAAGTGTGCCTTCGGTTATTTTCACATCCTCTGGCAGTGACTGGTCTAAAGGTTTTGCATACACGACAACCCTCAATAAACCTAAACCATCCAATATGACAGAAGCAACCAATAGACAACAGAGTTTGAAGCTACAACCAAAAGAGGAACTGACAACGTCTTGTTTCTTCACTGCTGAATACAGAAAGGAATGTGGGAGCAGCAGGGTTTGTCTGATCATTTGGCACTTTTTTACTTTCACAGAGGCTTCCATTAACACCTGAAAATGATTAGGAAAGCAGCAAGGAAAGAGGAAGCCTTGCTGTAGGGTGCCATTATTGAGCAGTACACAAAAGGCAAAATGTGCCATTTCACACATCTGTAATAGACAATTCATAATGACATCACCTGTGCCTACATCCTGCTGTGAGAAACAAATTACACATGTAAGCTGTCATTTCTAAATTCAGTAGATTGGCTTCACTACACAACTGCCTGCCTGTATTTGATAACAAGTTGGATGTCCCAAAACTGTATTCATTGCATTCTCCTCTCCATTAGCTAGATGCTAAATTCAGAATAAATGCCTCGGCTTCCTTCTTAGTTTCCATCAAGCCATTAGACGCCTGAAACAGACAGTTCTAACGTGCTATCTTTCAATACATTTGTACTTGTTTGGCTCACAATGATGTGTTGATGTTGTGCCAATGTACACCTATACAATAGTAGAACAAATCAAGACAAAAGAGGCAAAACTCAAATAAAATGATAAACAACTAAGATCGCCTTTCTTCCCATTACGTTGTGTAATATAAAAACTGTGTCTCGACAGAGTGTTCAACACAGGTTATATATCTGTGCCTCTCAAGACGCTGGGAAATGTAGTCTTTAATAATCTCTTGACTTCAGAGGTCACAATTGAGTGACAATATTTGGTATTTCTTACAAAAACAAAAGACTGGCTCTAACATAAACCCTCAGAGAAGAGATGCAACACATCAGGCTGAACTAAAAAGATGCACCCTCAAAGGCTACATTAGGACATTTGACAAAACCTGCAACCTAATAATAAACGTTGTAAGTAGCCAACCTGGCCTGGAACTAAAAGTGAATTCTTCTAGAAGGGCACAGTCTGTAGGGACCTTGCTTAGGTCACTGGTTCAAGCCCCATTTCGGACAAAAAACATGTTGTTGGACTGGTAGCTGGAGCCACAGGTTAACCATGATCATCTTAATGTCCTCAGAACAATATGTAGCTGTAGCTGCCTTAAGGACTCTATTTATCGCTTTGCTTGTGTGTATAATATATAAGGTTTGTATGCATTTTAAGGGAAACATTATTACAATATACTTTATGTACTACAAATCAACACAAACCATAACAAAACGTAATACGGTGTGTATAAGGTGTCTTAATAAGATGTCCTTGAGCAAGGCACTGAATCCCCAACTGCAGGGCAACAGAACATGGAAACCCCTCCATAGAATGCATGCGTTTTGGTTCTATTTGCAGGTGTGTATTTGTATTTTATGAAAATTGAAAATGTTCCTTGAGAGATTAATAATGTACGTGTTCTTTTCTTTTCATTCTGTCTATGTACTTTGAGGTGATAGCTTATGAAATAAATGAAAAGGTCTCTAGATATACAAATATTGTACTCTGACAAGACAGAAGATCTCCTCTTTGCCCTGATCATGTCTCTAAACAGTCACAGCAGATCTTGGTGTTACCCTGGATAGTAATTTGCAGCAACATGTAAATAATTGAGTCTATACGTGTTTGTATTCACTGAGGAATATCTCTAAAATAACTTCAGTTTTGTCCAGCTCATAAACTCTAATACCTTGTTTACGTGTCTTAACAATTGAGCTTCAGAGCTTCTCCACTTTGTTCGAAATCAGCAGCTACAAATAAAAACAAAGCCATTCTCTCACATCGCACCGATCTTGGCGTCTCTGAATGGGCTTCCAGTCTCTCTCAGAATCCAATTCCAACTCCGATGTCCCCACAGGCCCCTGCAGTCTGCTAATCTGTCAGTCTTCAAACTGATCCAGAGTCAGGGTTACAAACAGAAGCTCTGGATCACTGAGCATCAGAGCACCTCACACTGTTACCGCTTTTAAATCTCCTCTTAAAAATCTCTTTTATAGAACGGCATAGTCCATAGTGGAGCAAATGCATCACAATTATTCAATTGAATTTTGGTACCCGACTATTTAAAAAATTAAAATAAACGTATCATCATCCAATCCCTGCAATCCCGTTATTGCATTTAAACTGCATTTTTAACCACCATTTGAGTTGGTTTAGTACAGCGTTTCTCAAAGTGTGGGGCGCTAACTATATGTAACATAAGATAAGAATAAACAAGTTTAAATGATTTGTTATTGGTTGTGATCATATTCTAAAGATGTTTGGATTATTGAAAAGTATACAGCTCTCTTTCATATGAGACTCGAGAGCTGTATCCATGAATTCATTTTGGGCTTAAAGTGCACCAGATTGATGCATTTGACTTCAACATTTAAAAAAAAATCTTCTCGGGGGTGCATGCCCCGGGACCCCCCTAGAGGATGTTAGGTCCACCCCAAAATAAAGCAGGTTAAAATAATTAAATTGCATACATTGTCTTTTAGTAAACACTGAAAACGGGTCCTACAGACCCAAACAGAACACAAAGGTTAAAGGTAAGCATATAATAATGTTAAAATGTGCTAAATATATACATTGCAAAAAACAAAAACAAAGAGGAGTAAAAGTAGCTCACGACTTGTTTTATTTTTTTAAAGTAGCTCTCATCCTAAAAAAGGTTGGAGACCCCTGTTGTAGAACGATACATTTGACAATATTAAGCTTGGCCTACCATTTTATTGGAGCGATGAGGAACAGATGGGGCTGTAAAAGGCCCACCTGTTCAAAGTGGGGAATGACAGAAAAAGTTTGAGAACCACTGGTTTAGTAGATCCCAATAAAATCTATCATATTCAAACTGTTATATGTTCGTATCAGTCCATAATTCAGCATTGCATGAATATTGGTGTTCTTTTCGGCTAAAATCTCAGCTAAGAAAAGCATGTAAAATCAAATATTCAACCCTGTTTTCTTTTCCTC
The DNA here is from genome assembly GCA_943591055.1 of Gobionotothen gibberifrons. Taxonomy (NCBI): domain Eukaryota; kingdom Metazoa; phylum Chordata; class Actinopteri; order Perciformes; family Nototheniidae; genus Gobionotothen; species Gobionotothen gibberifrons. The sequence goes on along the minus strand of CALSBZ010046872.1, from coordinate 110,766 downwards.
AGAAACTTTCCAAGACAGGCCATTCATTTATCCCAAAAGTGTGGGAATTGTTATACACGCCATCATCACCAGTTGACTCTAAAGGCATTTTTTGCTCTGTGGCAAAAAAATCCCTCTCCCTCCTCCACCTCATCCCAAACTCTGCTGCTAGGATTTTAACTCGGGCTCGGAAATGCGACAACAAAACACAGATCCTGCTTTACCGAAACTGGGGTTCATTAAAAAAAAAAAAAAAGTTCATTTAAAGATAGTATTTATCACTTTTAAAGATTTGAGAGGCCTCGCCGAAATCTGACCTCTTATGTCGATTCCTCTACATACCCACTTTTTAGAATTGCTTTTATGTTTTACTTTCCGTTTGTTTTACTCTGTGTTTTGTATTGTGTTCTGGGTTGCTAGTTCCTTTGCTGTGTGCTTTAAATGTTTTCTGTTTTATTGGAAAGCACTAGAGGCTTAAAAAATAACTTGTCATTCTTGATCTGTCAATCACAGTCTGACCACACAAAGGTGTCGTCATGTAGCTTAAAGGGGACCTATCATGCAAAATGCACTTTGTGATGTCTTTTATACATAAATATGTGTCCCCGGTGCGTCGGGGAACTCACGCAGCGTCAGAAAATAAAACCCTCTCTCTTTTCCGCCGTACCCAAATATTTTAAAAACGGGGCTACAACGAGCGGATACAGATTCCATCCGAGCTGACGTCAGCCCGGAATAGTGTCCGTTCACACGAGACGTATCCGTTCACACGAGACGTATCCATTCACACGAGACCGCTCAAAAGCGCTGGAGACACTGTAGTACATATAACAGGCCTGTAAGTGGCGCTGTAGTCTGCCACAAAAGCAGCGAAGAAGACTTCCCGCGCATGGTTGCCATGGTTGCCCTTCTGTTTATTCTCCGCTGTGGACTCTCTGGCTCTTTTTCTCCCTCCCAGAGGCAAGCGTTTGCTCCTGCTGCTGTGATTCAATGCAATCCCTTCCTCGCTGTAATTCTCTCCGGTTAGTCCACCAGCAGATGACAAACAACCTCTCCGCCTCTTCCAAGGAACGAGGGGACTGTGCGGCCGGTCAACATGTCCATTAAAGTTAAAATCTTCCGGACAAAATTAGAAAAGTGCCGGTCAGAGGTCTTCTTTGTTATTTATTGAGTTTTAAAACAAATGAATAACGACTCGATATAAGAATAAAAAACGGAGCCTCTCTTTTCCTCCCCCTCTTCTGAGAGCCCAGCAGCTGATCTCAAAGCACGCTCCCCTCTCCTGCAGGGGGGCGCGGTCAGCTGCAGCTCATTTGCATTAAAGCTACGTCACAGAATCAGCCCCTGCAAAAACAGGGCTGGAATACAGCAAATAGAGCAAAATGAGGCATGGCTAAAATGAATGATCTGTTTGGTATTTTGAAAAAAAGACTTCACAGACATGTTTTATATAGGTATGGCCCTACAATATATTGTTCAAATATAGCATGATAGGTCCACTTTAACTGTGATCATGGAATTACAACGGAACTTACAGAAGACAGACAGCGTTTGCTGAGAGATCGTGTTTGGAGCCAAACAGTGGTCACTTTAAAAAAATGCAACCTATGAATATTTTGCATCTCACTTAATGAAGGAGGTTAGGCAATGTAGAAATGCAGGAAAATGTGTTTATAGAGAGGCGAAGTCCCTCCCCTTCCGAGGGAGCTCGTGGGACCCCGGAAGCGGAAAAATATACATTGAAGTCAATGGAGAAAATAGAGAGGAAAAGGTTATCTTTTGATCCCGTTTGAATTGTGCCACGAATTACACATATGATGTTTGTCAATCTTAAACAATCCTTTCCATGTAAAAAAAGTCACAGTTTGTCGTAAAACTGTTGAAATATAAGACTATGAAAAATACGCAACTAGAAAGACTACAAATCCCAGAGTCGCGTAAGTGATGTCACCATTGTTTTCCTCCACCAAGAGAGAGCTATGTCAGCGCTATATATCATATCGTCTATATATATGGCGCTGGCTAAGATAAGATAACTTTAACAAGATGCCTGTGTGCTTAGTACCAGGTTGTTATCATACCAGCAATGGGTCTTGCTCGTTCTTTCGCCTCCCGTCTGATGAAAGGACCAGGAGTGGCTGGATCAAGTTAGCTACCTAGCTAGTAGCTAGCACGTTAGTTATCATTACACCCGTGTCATTTTTATTAGCCTTAACATTAAGTAACCCAACATGTTAAACAGTAAGAGTAGTAGGCTAGTCATATTTCGTGAACCCTTTGAAGAGTGCGGTCACAGCGGTGTGATCATTCTATAATACACAACTTAAGCCTGGGGGAGAAATGCTAACGGTAACGCTAGCATCTGCAATCTTTTGTACTTCATGCTATCTGCACAAATGGTTGACATTAAACATTAAAAAGACCAGGCAGTTCAGAGAGAATCAAAGGCAGACAGGCAGCTTTGCATGACATTCTTCTGGACGTGTTTCATTGTGGTGATAGTGAGTGTTGTCAATCCTTTTGTTGACAAGACAGACGGACATCTTGGTGACGTGTGTTGTTCTGCCCTACCGGAGATGTAGTTCACTGAGCAGTTTCACACAAAAAATGTGTAACTTCACAGTTTTACGACACATTTTTATTTTTTTGACTTGCAAAATGTTCTTTTAGATTGATAAACATCATATGTAATTCGTGGCACAATTCAAACGGGATCAAAAGATAACCTTTTCCTCTCCATTTTCTCCATTGACTTCAATGTATATTTTTCCGCTTCCGGGGTCCCATGGAGCTCCACCGGAAGGGGAGGGACTTCGCCTCTCTATTTCCCTTGTTGACTCTTCTATTGCTTTTGTTTTGAATTTCCTTTGACGGTGATGTATGCGTATTACTGAAAAGTTCTATATGAATAATAATGAATATTGTTAAAAAGTGGCGAGGTCACGCCCATCTACTTCCGGTCCATGGGACCTTATTTCGGAAAAATTATGTATTGAAGTCAATGGAGAGAGAAAACGTATATTTCGATCCCGTTTGAATTGTGCCACGAATTACACATATGATGTTTGTCAATCTTAAACAATAATTTCCATGTCAAAAAAAGTCACAGTTTTTCGTAAAACTGTTGAAATATAAGACTATGAAAAATCTGCAACTAGAAAGACTACAAATCCCAGAGTCGCGTAAGTCATGTCGTAACTGATGTCACAATTGTTTTCCTCCACCAAATAAGAGATAGCTAAGATAAGATAACAAGATGCCTGTGTGCTTAGTACCAGGTTGTTATCATACCAGCAATGGGTCTTGCTCGTTCTTTCGCTTCCCGTCTGATGAAAGGACCAGGAGTGGCTGGCTGGATCAAGTTAGCTACCTAGCTAGTAGCAAGCACGTTAGTTAGCATTACAGTCTTAGCCTTGTCATTTTTATTAGCCTTAACATGAAGTAACATTAAGTAACCCAACATGTTAAACAGTAAGAGTAGTAGTCATATTTCGTGAACCCTTTGAAGAGTACTGTCACACCGGTGTGATCATTCTATAATACACCATTTAAGCCCGGGGGAGAAATGGTAACGCTAACGCTACATTAGCACCGGCGATCTGTTGACATTAAACATTAAAAAGACCAGGCAGTTCAGAGAGAATCAAAGGAAGGCAGGCAGCTTTGCATGACATTCTTCTGGACGTGTTTCATTGTGGTGATAGTGAGGGTAGTCAATCACTTTTTTGACAAGACAGTAGTGACGGCCATCTTGGTGACGTGTGTTGTTGTGAGAGTCTGCGAGACCAGAGATGTAGTTCATTAAGCGTTTCACACAAACAAATGTGTTACTTCACAGTTTTACGACACTTTTTTTTTTTTTGTACTGGCAAAATTATCTTTTACATTGACAAACATCATGTGTAATTCGTGGCACAATTCAAACGGGATCGAAAGATAATCTTTCTCTCTCCATTGACTTCAATACATATTTATTCCGAAATAAGGTCCCATGGAGCTCCCCCGGAAGGGGAGGGACTTCGCCACTCTATATATTCTTATTAACATGTGGTTAACCCACACAAGGCTCCTGGACCTCATGGCATCCCTGGCCGTGTTCTCAGGGTGTGTGCAGTTCAGCTGGCAGAGGTGTTCACAGACATCTTCAACAGGTCCCTGCTGCAGTCTGTAGTCCCCACATGCTTCAAACACTCCACCATCGTTCCTGTCCCCAAACAAACAATAATCACCAGCCTCAACGACTACCGTCCAGTAGCACTCACCTCCATCATAATGAAGGGCTTTGAGCGGTTAGTCAAATCATTCATCACCTCCTCCCTCCCTGACTCTCTGGACCCCCTGCAGTTTGCCTACAGAGCAAACAGGTCCACAGACGACGCCATAGCCCTCACCATCCACACTGCCCTCTCACACCTGGACCAGAGGAACAGGAACACATATGTGAGAATGCTGTTCATTGATTACAGTTCAGCATTCAATACCATTGTGCCCTCCAAGCTGGCCATCAAGCTCAGAGACCTCGGGCTCAACAGCGCCCTCTGAGACTGGATCCTGCCAGGATAACAACCTCCATCTCAACGTCAGCAAAACAAAAGGAGCTGATTGTGGATTACAGGAAGCAGCAGAGAGAGGGACACGCAGCTATCGCCATCAATGGGACTACGTGGAGAGAGTCAGCAGCTGCAGGTTCCTTGGGGTCCACATCACTGAGGACCTGACATGGACTCTTCACACCACCACCATCACCAAGAAAGCTCAACAGTGGCTCTTCTTCCTTTGCAGGCTGAGGAGGTTCAACATGGACTCCAGGATACTCTGCAACTTCTACAGGTGCACCATAGAGAGTATCCCGACTGGCTGCATCACGGCCTGGTACGGCAGCTGCACCGCCCTCAATCGTAAGGCTTTACAGAGGGAGGTGAAAACTGCAGAGAACATCACCAGGATGGAGCTGCCATCCATGGAGGACCTTTACTCCCAGCGCCTCAGGAAGAAATCCCTCCGGATTATAAAAGACCCCTATCACCCCAGCCACAAACTGTTCAGTCTGCTGCCGTCTGGCAGGCGTTACCGTCAGACAGGGTTAACGTCGGTATGAACTAGGGATGCCAGAAACTGACCATGATCAAAATCGAAAATCGGACAGCCCTGGCGAATATTAATCAATTATTCTCCACCGCCGCGCAGTGGGAGACTCCCCTGTGCACATTCTGTGCCCCGTGCACACACTGGAGAACTGCACAAAATCAGCTGATCACAACGTTCACGCTCTGTAGTCAAGCTGCTGCAGTTTTATTTACAACAAAATGGAGTAAAACACACAGTTGCAAACTTACTCAGGGTGTTAATGGAAGAGTTTGAAATCAGACAGAGGTGGAAGAAGTACTCAGATCTTGTGTACGAATAATACTCTGTTACAGTAAAAGTCCTGCATTCAAAATATGACTCAAGTAAAATTAGAAAAGTATTATCTAAATATAAGTACCAAAAGTAAAAGTAGTGATTCTGCAGATTGGTCCATTTCAGAATAATATATATGATATGTTTTATAATGATTGATCATGAAAGTGTTCTCAAAGCTGGTAAAGGTGCAGCTAGTTTGAATGACTTTGTATACTGCAGGGTAGCTTGTGGATTTACTCCAGGTGGAACTAAAGTCTGATTTAACACTTGATCATATTTCACATCATTCATCCACATCTGTAAAGTAGCCTAACTAAAGGGATTAAATACATGTACTGGAGTAATAGTACACAATTTACCTCTGAACTGTAGTGGAGTAGAAGTACAAAGTAGCATCAAAGTCAAGTACAAAGTACAAATATCTCAAAATTTTACTTAAGTACAGTACTTGAATAAGTGTACTTAGTAACTTCCCACATCTGAAGTCAGATATGATTTCAAGTCATGTGATCATTTCTTAGTATTTGATCCTTCAACTTGGCCTCAGGAAATGCAAGGACTTCACAGTTTTGGCAACAAGTTTTGGAGAAAGCAAATCGGAGGCTTAAAAAGAGACAGGGCGGTGCATCTTCATCATCTTCTTCATCATCTAGCATGCAAGAAGTGTAAATAGGGGACAGTGAAGGAGACACTGAGGAGGACCACGCTTCGTGTGGGGTGAGTACCAAACGCTGTCTCCTGGTACTCATCTGAGTAACTCACTAAAAAAGTTATGTGCACCCCTGAATATAACTACAAAACAACTTTTCTCATGTGTTCCAGTTTTCCCTCCAGGCTTCAACAGAAGCTGTTATTGTGAATACAAAAACATATTTGTATGGGAAATCCAATTTAGAATCAGCAAGTGAGGTTAATCTTGATAATTGTAGCAAAAAAGGTGTAATTACAGATTTAACTAGCAGAAACATAGAAGCTAATTTATTTAAAACATGGGTTTGGATAGACTCTGCTCCACTGATTGGAAATGGAAACTGGCGGTGGTAGATGTGTGCACAACAGCCAGTAGCCATGCCTCTGTCATTAGAGCAGACTCCACACTGCAGATCTCACTGGCAGCAGTAAGTAATCCAAACTGAGAAGAAACGAGAAGTTAACTCACAGGCTCTTTTCCGTCCATGGCCTCCATCCACAACTTCCTGTCTCCCTCCGTAAGAGCTTGGAAAGTGACGGGGGTGTATCTATGGAAACAGTAACAAATGCCATTAAGAGACAAAGGCCGTGATTAATTGTTCAATCACACTGCTGCAGTATCTGAGCATTGTGAACATTTAGTTTCAAGTCTTACACTTATTTCTCAAGCACAAAAACAGGCTAGACAAAATAACACGAACACCAGGACTTCTTTTGAAGTAACTGATTACATCCCATGTGTTATTGATGGAGGCGGCGAATGGAGACGAATAGACGAGTGTGAAGAGATGATGAAAATCTATTGTTGCAATCTGTCTTCTGCGGAGCAAGAGATTCGGCTGCCAAATGTTACAGCTTGTGGACTACTGAATCAATTGTTAACTCGGACAAATGTGCTTCAAGTTTGGAGCTCTTCCTGCCAAATGCACTCAAGTCCAAAAACGTTGATAAAATAACTCTTTCTCCTCCTGCGACAGTCAGATAGATAACCCTGATATCTGTATGGGCCGTGTGGATATTTCCTGCTTTTCCTGATTGCTTTTTTATGTCATTTCCCTGAATATGACATCTGGAACAGCCAAACAAAACGTATGCTTACATTGTGACAATTACAGCAAACTAATAATGCCTAGTATTAAAAGCAAAGGATTAATATAAACTCATTCTACAGGAGGTCAAAGGTCATGTAAAAGCATCAGGAGCTCTTCAGGGACCTCTGGAGCCGACAGCATATCTACACTAGACAGCACTGCCACCTTCAGTTGATCAGCTAACTCCTCATTGACAGAAATTAAGTTGCTCAACACTCAGGAACACTTTGAAGCACTTTAAAAAAAAAACTTAGAGTGTTTCCTCATGATATGTCGGAGCAGCCTTTGGCGTAAGAATCTTTTAAAATGCACTTTGTACTGAACTGTCTGCTTATATTAATATGAGCTTGTTGTGTTGCTTCCCCTGAAATCACAGAGTTTGCCATCTGTTTGCAGCCCGTGCCCGTTGCTTAGGGATTGTTTGGGCTACGGTCCATTTAGCCCTCACACTCTGTCCTCGTGAGCCACCTGTTCACCTCGACGCCCCAACCTGTTTCTCCCACAAGGCCTCGGTGTTGCCTCATCTCTCAGCGTCTCGGATTTGTTGGCTCTTACCTCTCGATGGTTTCCACGTCGAAGCAGAAGCGCTTGTCTATGGACTCCGTCTTCCGGCGGATGCAGGATTTTAAAGTCAGCTGCGTAGGGCCCTGCAGAGAAAGAGAGAGGAAGATTACAAATGTAAATAAAAGCGCATGTACAGACCACATTGTATATAAAATAGGTCAAACCAAAAATAAGATATTGTTGGGATTCTAGACGTTTTGCAATAATCACATTTTACCAATATTTATCGCCCTACTTGAGTTTATTATGTTAATAAGAAGTGAAACGGAGGGAGAGTTTCTTGGAGCCATTTTTTTCTCTCAGTCATAATTACCCTCAAAATGTAGGTGTGGCTCTTATTGAGAACTCCGGGGGTTTTACCAAGGTACAAAAGACAAGTCAGATTTCAGGTGTAGAATCTCTGAGATTCAATGGACCACTCATTCCCAAAAGACTTGTGGACAAGACCAGAATTGTCCCCAAAACAAGGAGTAAGTGGAAGTGGACTGGGTTTTTTAAGTGTTTTATTGGTAGTAATTAGGAATGCACAATGTGGATTTTTGTAAAATGATAACTGATATTTACCTGCTTTCTACGGATAAGATTACCTATAATATGACTTTATTTGCAAAATAAATGTGTTGTCAAGAAGTTGGTCAACTGTAGTTTATGCAAACCTAAAGGTTAGAAAAGATACGATGTAATGAGCAAAGATGACTTATAATCCACAGCTCTGACCTAACCAAATCTAACTGATCAGTTTTGTTTACAAAAACAAACATCAGATTTTGTTCTAGTTACAAATAAAATCATTTACAATTGGGATCTCTTATCTACATTCAAAGATAAAGGAAGTAACAGAAGAAAGCTTGTGAAGAAGGCTTTTAATTATCTGTCATAATTTAGTCTGTATCATACATAATAATATACATTTCCCTTTATTGGCTGATAATATATCGGGCATTTCAAACATAACGTGTGGTGATCATGGAAAGTGAATCTGAAAGAGCTGTGTGGGTAGGTCAGACAAAAAGGAAAGGTAGAGTACCTTTCTATAGATTTTTGTTAAAACAACATGTACTGTGTTTTACACCTTTAGAGTTACCCTTACTAGCATGTAAACATGAATCATTGTGGAAATGTGAGTGGGTAGATGCTGTGCTTTTGAAAAATATTAGTTATTATTGTCCATTATTTAATTATCAGAAAAATACATAATAACAATTATCGGCTGATAATATATCGTGCATCACATAATTGCTCATTTATTTTGTTTTCAGTTAATCACCTGTTTGGTTGTGGTTTTCTGTTCACAAGGCACCATGAGCAGCTGTCTTCCCTCCTTGTAATATTTGCAGTAATATTTGACCCAGGACACACCCAGAGCCCCTGTTGGGACAGAAAACAACATGTCAGGCCTTGTCAGAGAGAATTCCAGCAGGAGCTTTCACAAGTATCACGCTTGTGTAAAAACAGTGAGCACACGTACACTTCTCCTGACAGTACAGGTACCCCTCGATGGGCAGGGAGCTGTGCATCTTACGGATCTGGGATGGGTGTTTCATCCTCTTCATCAGCTCCTCCATCTCCTCACGTGTGCTCTCATAGTGGTTTCTCGTCTGCGGGAAAAGCCAGACAGCACTTTAGACTCTCATGGAGGTGATTAAAGGACATTAAGTCTCACTAATGGCAGCATTCTCTGCCAGTTACACCACTTACGTTTTGCAAGCTGAGCTGCAGCTCTTGTTTGTAAGGCATGAAGTCCTGAGTCATCTCCACTGTCAGGTTGTTGAGCGTGAGGACGCTGTGAAGAAACGCCAGCACCTGTGCAATCAAAGTATTAAAACTAGCGCTGTCAAACGATTACAAATTTTAAAATCAGATTAATCACAGCTTAAAAATGAATTAATCATGATTAATCACCATTCGAACTATGTCCAAAATATGCCATTTCTTTATGTATATTGTTGTGGGAATGGAAAGATAAATGAAAGAAGGCGGATAGATCCATTTAACATACAGTATGTATGTATGTTTACTTTGTACATGCTGCCCTTCTTGGCCAGGTCACTCTTGAAAAAGAGATTTTTATCTCAATGAGTCTTTTACCTGGTTAAATAAAGGATATATATGTTTATTATAACATTGTTCTGTGTGTCAAAATGAAAGACAGCCCACACACCTATCAATCATCAAACCGTGGGGTCTTATTTCATTACGAGTTCATTTCTATCAACACGTAATGTTGTATCGATGTATAGATGTACTACAGCAAAAGTATTCTCCGTCGGGACTTCCTGCAACAACACCACGCCTTTATCTTGATTCTGATTGGCCAGAAGACATTATCAAAGATGTTCTATTGAGAAGACGATCACTACGTGACAAAAGTTTTCAAAACCGTTTCTAGTCTTCGGTATTTCCAGACAAGTGGCTGCTGAAATCAATCTTACTAACTGCTGTCTGTGCAATTTACTCCGCGCGAGTTGGCGGACTTTATTTTGCTTACTTTAACATCATTTTTCATGGTGGGGCTAAGCCATTTCTTGGTATGTTTGTAGCCTACCCCAGCCATACCCTGGCGCTGCCAATGGTGGGATGTATGGGGCGGGCCATTCTGCACATGCGTTAAATGCGTTAAATATTTTAACGCAATTAATTCAAAAAATGTATTACCGCCATTAACGCGATAATTTTGACAGCATTAATTAAAACACATACTTAATGCACAATATGTTGTTTCATGCCACCGTAAAAGACCATTAGTTTGTGTCTGTCTCTCAATCACAACGATAACTAAGATATTTGGCTTTGTGAAGAGCTGTTGCATTATAGTGTAGCTGCCAGCAGTGTGAACCCGGAAATGTTGAGTACAACAAAGTTTTATGTTAGAAATGTATAATACGGTTCCCCAGCACAGAGAAACTGCAGGATGCTGACTTGCATATGTTGGGCAATTTGCACAATTAACATAAGTTGCAATAATTTGCATATGCAAATAGCAAAAAATTGGCTTGGCCGATTTGGACCATTTTGGTGTGGTTTTGGTGGTTATTGATGATTTTGAATGAACTTCTGACTTTTTTAGGATCAAAAATGGCAAATCCAAATAAATAAAATAGATCCAAAATTCATCATAATCAGCCCACCGGTGCTACAAATATGGCAATTTTCTGGCTAAAAATGACATTGTTGAATGTCAGAAATTGATTCTACTTCCTCAATAAGGTTATTGAGGAAGTAGATGTCAATAAGGTTATTGAGGAAGTAGATACAAAACTCCTCTAAAATTGCCAAAATCAGCCAAGGCATTTGCTAACTATAGTCTGCATATGCTAATTAATGCAACTTGTGCTTATTGTGTAAATTGCCCAACACATTAAAGTTAGAATCCGGCAGTTTCTATGTGCTGTGGACCCTTACTATACATTTCTAACATAAAACTTTGGGGTACTCAACATGTCTGGGATCACAATATGACTGAGTTGTTGTCTTCACCACCAATGTGGTTGTTGCTCTCAGATGATCACGGTTAGGATTCCTTCAGAGATTATTGTTAAGGAACCTTGAGCCGAAATAACCGCACAAGTCTCTCCTCTCCAAAACCAACGGTTAAGGGGATTACAACAGGTAAAAACACTGAATAAAGAGTTTAAACTCTGTTTTTTTCCGATGCAGCTGGAGGGGCTGAGATCTGAGGTTCCACTGATGTTTGCTCAGCTTGTTTCTCTGATAACTTAAGACGTTCAAGAGGTTTTCACCAGGAGCGGATCATTAAAACAGATGCCCTCCTCTCCAAAACAAATGAGTCCGCTGAGTAAAATCGGTTCTAACTGGTTATGAATCAGTTTCTCTGACACTATTAGGGGGACAAAGGATGTAAGAAGTGTTGAAGCTAATCGCTAACTTTTACTCAGCTTTTTTATTTCTGACTTGAGATCCAGACTTTAGATGACTAAAATAGAGTGTAGGGACTAGGGAGTAATAGTGTCACATAATAATAATAATAATACATTTTATTTAGAGGCGCCTCTCAAATCACGCAAGTACACCTTACAATTCAGAAAATATTCTTTAAAATGCTACAAAAGGACAGTAACATGGAACATGAAGGGAAACAGTGAGTAGGTGAGTAATTGTATCTCTTCTCTTAGAGCTGTTCTGTTCTGTAGGCTAATACTTTAAGTGTGAATCTATACGCCTACTGCCTGAATCTGCTTTATGCTTTTCACTTTCTTTGGGTCATTTGTTCTGTTTTTAATTCAGTAGGGGAAACTATATGATCATAAAATAGTGTGTGAGCTAAACTGTATGTATTAAACTAAAACGGAGCATTTTCTGTCAGCTCAGATTTTATTTCTGCTTTTTTAAACTGTGGTATGTTCTCATGTGTTTCAGCGTTGGTGTAGAGGCTGCTGCCTGAATGTGCTTCATGAAAGGCAGGTTTTCCTATGAGATCTCTGACAGAGGACACATTTTGATCCTAAATATTTTGATATTGATGTAATCCAAAAGTAACAGATATGGGAGAAAAATATAGCTTAAAGCTGGATAAAAAAGTAAAAATAACATATAGTTACTTTAATTAAATAATACAAATTCTAAGTTTCAGAGTTTTTTGAAACATTTAGGATAATGTAACCACACAACTCAACTACACAGTTCTATATTAGTATACCACTTTTAAGAATGATGTGTTTCATTTTGGGCGTCAGTTCAAAGTGAGATTTAAAGAAGTGTTTGATATACAGTAGATATATGTCTTAATCCAAATCATTTTGTTCTCTGATTAAACTACTTACATTTCTGTATGCAAACCATAGACGATGCAAACACAGGGTCATTCTTGGAATTGCTTTGCAAGCTGCACGGCTCAAAATATTGCAGAAATGGTTGGATGAAGATCCGCCTGATATCTTATTATGGTTTGAAAATGCTGTCCATTTTGCCATTAGAGAGATTATCACATCTGTTAAGAGGAATTCTTGATCGAGTGTTATAACTATAGGCTTAAATATAACAGAATAAGTATTTACACTTGGTTTCCGCACCACAGTAGATTGTTACTGCTGCTGCTTTTCTTCATGTTTTGCTTTGTTGTCTGTTGTTGTTCTGTAGCTTTGAATATATTCTTGAAAAAAACAATAGAATGCTGATAAAGCAAAACCACCAAAATAAGGGCGGATGACCGCTGGGATTTTTTCTGTCATCATCTATCATCAAGTTCTCCTTTTTAAGTGTGTGGTCTGTGTCCTCCACCTCTGTACCATGTGTGCAGCAGAGAGGAAGCGTGCCACTCACCGGCTCCACCACATCAAACTTCTTCCTGTCCTGCACCTGATGGATCTGGTACACATAATCCACCGACGACTCGCAGAAGTTCACTCGCTCTTTGTCAAGGAGATCGTCAGCCTGTAGTTTAAAAGGAAAATAAATGCAAAAATATTGATCACTTTCTTTACTTTACAGTTTGCTACCCAACTGATGAAATGTGTTGCACTGCACCTCTTGGAGTTGACTATCTTTCTTCTTGGCAGACAGATTCAGGTGTTTGTCTATCTGAGAGAGATATTTCTCACTGTCCTTCTCAAACCTCTTTTTCTTTTCCTGCAGGAAAAATAGAAATGAGCAAATAAGTTTTTTTTATTATCTTAGTATTACAAATACTATTAAGGTTCACCTCATATTCAAAGAATGAGCTGAAACTAATACTAGCAAGATTATGTGTGTATTTCTTTTTTACCAATATTTGAGCGCTTTAAAGGAGGACATATTCTGCTCATGTTTTTAAAACAATGCATGTATTTTTCCTGTACAGTATATTTCAGTTCCACATGCTGATTAAGCAAACATCAACTCAGCAGCCAGAGGAAAAGAAAGCAGCTGGTTAATAAATACTGAGTGGGAAAACCAGTTGTAACCACTGGAGCACAACCAGAGAGAGACTGAAATGTCATGCTGAATAATCAAAGTGACATCCCACAGAGTCTCCTGGGGAGCAGAATAAAACGCTGGTGAAGCACACAGGGGGTCAGGTTAGAAAAACACCTACACACTACAAACTGCTTTCAGCCAAATGTCTTCACACATTAAAGACTTCCAAAGAGGAAGAAGCTCTTAAACGGGTACATGTTTCATACACACATTTGGGGAAGTGGCTCACAACAAGCTGTTTTTTTACATGGAAGCACCTCAGAAAGGTTTCATATTGTATGAGAAACAGTGTTTATGTGACGAGTCATGAAGGGACCACTTCAGAGAAAATTGTTCAGTGAAGAAAACTAACTTTTGTAACTCCAATTTGCTCCTTTCTGAACTTCTCCAGCGGCTTGATGAGCAGATCGGAGGCGTTCTGAACCTGGACAGGCAAACATGGAGCAGATGTTACTGTGGTGCTACTCTACATACACAAAACACACTTCTTACAGTACTGCCATATGTAGGACACAGCCTTTGCTCTGTATGTCCTTAGATAAACTGTTATCTGTGGGGTTCATGTTGAAATCAGCTTAAATATCTCAAGTGTGAGTGTAATAACGTATGTTTCATTATAATGCCACTCTCCCATACCATCCCAGAAACAGCTCAAGAGATGACCTCAACTATTTTAAATCACACCTGTAACCAGAAAACCCAGTCTAACAGGAAATGCTACTGCAGGGACTTCATTGTGCGAGGTGAAAAAGAAAGGAGAATACTTATGTCTGAGGTTGGTGAGAAAGAAAAGAAAATGTCTGCATACAAATAATATAGATTATGATTATAAAGAAAAAACGTTTATGACAGAGGGGATTACATTTTGTGTTTTTACATGAAAGAAGTGTACACTAATAGCTTCAGAAGTAGTTCTGCAACCATTAGTCATTAGCGTGTTTATCCATTTAGTCTACCTACAGAAAAATGATCAACAATCATTTTTACAATCAATTAGGCCTGGAGCTATCAATTGTTTTAGGAATGACGTTTTCTACCATTATTCCATTTATTAATCGAGTAATAAAAACATATTTTGCCTTTTAAACATGGGAAATAGTAAGAAATCAAAAGGGAACATCCCAAAATCAGTGTAAACTGTCATAAATTCTTAATGTATAATTTGACTTTGTTATTATCATCTTTAGCAGTTATTTGTATGAAAACAAACAATACAATGAACGGGAAATAAATGTTGTATCACCATTTGAATACCATCTCAAATTAAAAATAATCTTGGCATTAGAAGTTTATAATAAGTATCATATGCTGCTTAAAGCTTTTGTTAGGACTTAAACCTGATCTTAATTCCCTCTACCCTTTCTATTTTATATGAATGTGATCACATAACTTGAGTATTTTGTGGAATAGTTTGAGCCCAAACCAATATTCGGTGTTCTGTTTCAGCCTCTCAAATACGTAAGTGTCCCGCTTTTCTCCATTTTATATCACATTATTCTAAGTAGAAATGTATCACACTGGACTTCAGACAGTGTGTGAGTATGTGTGCACTGTCTCTGTCAGATGAATGGACAATTCAAATGAGCGTTAGTGTCAGACCTAATGAGAAGTGAAACAAACGTAACAACAGGCTTGCAATATGGAACCAATAACAAAAAGGGAACAAAGAAACAAAAAGGGGAAATTATAGCAAACATAATGAACAGTATTGCCCTAAAATAAGGCCACACATCATCCAAGTGTGTGGATGTGTCAGGTGGTAATGTGTTTCAATGAACAATTAACAACAATTAGACTTGGTTATCTGCAACAGAATGTGCCAGGAGTTCATTTCTATTGAGCGTTTAAATAGGAAGCAGAGTCAGCGTGCAGGAAGTGGATAACTCACCAGCATCATCCTGTCATGCTCCACTTCCTGCAGGAGGCCGGCAAACTCCTGGAAGGACTGAGCTGCGGATGAAAACACAAAGATGATGAGGGGAATACACACATTCTTATCTTAAGTGTCTGAAGCAGGAAACATACAGAAAGATTATCTAAAAAACATGTGGCTCCAATTTGCATTAGAATATACATGAGTAGACTTGACAATGATCATATTTCTGTGTTATGCAAATGTTGTATTAAGCTTTGAGTTCTCCAAACCATGTTGTTAGCAGAGGTTATCTGTATTTATCCATTGAGTGATAGTAATCAGCACGACGGGGGTGACTGCGATAAAAATTTGCTGGCCCGCGATAGTGTCTATTGGATAAATGTTGGCCCTTGGACAAATGTAGTTGGTGATCCCTGCCCTAATGTCTGCTCCGATTGGTTTTCTGGCCGGCTCTTTTTTGATTGGTCCACCGCTCAGAGATGTCCCGCCCCTTAGCCTATCACGTACAATGTGTTGGAACACCAACCCAATAGAAGTGCGAGTGTTACATGGTGATGTCATTACGTTACAGATGTAAACAAAGGAGTCCAATGGAGGCCTTTCAGACGGGGATGCAGAACATTTACCTATAGAACACACTGCAGGAAAGGGAAACCCCAAAAAGCATATTAAGGCCTGTTTAAAAGTCAGTTAATATAATCATGTGTGCATTATCCTACCAATGTTAATCTCATCATCTGTCAGGGATTCACCGATGACGTCGAACTGGAACATGCGGAGAGTCTGAGAGAACTTCTGTATTGCCAAAGAATAGCCTGTAAGAAAAACAACATTTAGGCTTTAACAACATCTGAATGGAGTTCCAAATGCTTCAGCTACAGTACAAAAGTATGTATCCTTTACAACCTACTCTACTCTCATAAACAGTGAGAGCAGTCCAGGATTATTTTTATAATTTTTAATTTCTCTGTTAGGAAAGTTACCCTTGGCCGGTTGATCAGCACAACAGGAGCCAGAGTGCGGCTTGGGCAATGTATTATCCCTGCTTTGTCTAGGATTTATAATCAAAACAAAAATCAGCCAGATTAATACTGTAAGGCTTTTAGAATGAGGAACTTGGCAACCATACCCAGTATTATATTCAACATCTTTTCTATTTGTAATGGGACAGTTTACAACTTTCCATCATTCCACATTGGTTTTCCCATACAAAATGTGTGTCTGTTAAATGTGCTTATTTTGGATTCTTGTTCAAAGCAACTACAAATTGAATGACTTTTAAAAGAACCTGATAAATGAATACACTTTGCAACTTTGGCAATTAGCACGTCTCTTGAAATGCGTGTGCGTGTGTGTGTGTCTTGTTTTAAATTGTACGATTTTTGTGAAAATACATGCGTTTTGGAAGTAGTGAGCATACCATTTGAAAAATTAGACAATTTGTGTGATATTTTGTAAATGTAGCTTTTTTTTAAATAGTTTCACTCTTTATACACAGAGCCCTTTTACTTCCACTCATGAATACTTTTTTTATTGTAGATGGTTTGCAGTTCACAAAAGGTGAGTAACTGATAAACATGTGATCATATTGTGGGTGAAGTATTCCTTTAATAGAATAGTTTGACAAGGCTTTTATTGGAGAGAAAGTGCACAACATATCCAACAATTGCCCAGCTGGAGTGTTTTAAAGTGTGAAAGTTATTCAGTAATGGAGCAGTGAGGCATGAGGAAGTGCTTTCTTGCAGTGTACACCAACAATTGAAGAGCACTCGTGATCTCTGGCTATTCTCTGGACTGAATATACAGTGGACCCTCAGCACTGTGCAGCACTGCCACAGCACCTACAATGACACTTTCTGTTTCCGGGGTGGTGATTTAGATGGACAGAAGGCTATCTTGGGAATCAAAACAAACATTGTTATCTCATGGGTGACACACTGACCCAAATATACACATCTGCATCATGCTGTCACTGCTCTGTCTAGTCAACATCACACAGAGATGAGAGGGGAGCAGCAGCAGAAGAAGAGAACAGCTGACCCTGCACATCTGTACCAGATCCATAACCTTTCAGAGCAGGCTGGTTGGTCCTCTCCCAGGGTAGCACTAGCACCTCCCTGAATGTGCCCTCCCACTCACATTGATCCAGGAGGCCCTTAAAAAGGCCCTAATGATGCTCTCGATCCTCATCATCACACCACAGTATCGACATGCAATTTTCAAAACAAGTGATTCCAATACTATACAGGTCACATTGAAGTATCCTTACCTCTGATTGCAGTGATCACACTGTTGCCATCTTTTATCAACTCTTTGAGGAATTTGCTGGTCCTCTCCAGCTCCACTTCATAACTCTTGAGAGTCTCTCTGAAGTCCGGGCTGTCCAGATAGCAGTCGCTGAACTCCAGAGGAGGATGCCCCATCTTCAAGGAGAGTTTTTAGACAATAGAAACACTGAATGTGTTGCAGGGAGCCACGCAGCCTACGCTCGTCTACAGCACTCAGGTCATTGTAGCTCAGTCGTAGCGACTTTCATCAGAGGAACCATGGTGTCCGTGAGAGCCTGCGGCGGCAGCTGTTCACCAATGAAGTGTACTAAACAGTGAAGACGCACCGTATTTATTTCACTTCCCTCTTCCCCTCGTCTGACGCAGTGTTGGGACTGTAATTTGCTTGTATCCTGGTCCTTCTTAGCACTTTTTCCTTGTTGCGGTGTCGTGATTAAGAAGAGCGGCTAGAATCCATTTGGACGCGTCCCATTTCAAAATGTCAACACTTTCGCGCCACCTCCATTTGTCCTTTACTCTTGGTTGGAAATCATTCTTTTATTTTTCAAGTAAGCAGGACGCTATCAAACCACTGAATACGTGTTATCATGTATATATGTTTTCAAACTGGGATACTATTCACATCCCGAAGTCCCACATTTTAACAAAGAGCCTAACACAAAGCGGAATGGGACGCGGACACTCCACGAACTTCCCTTTTCCACACCCAGGCAGGAGGTTCTTAAAGGGGCTGCTGCACAGTTGCTGTCATTGTGTTGACGATGCTGCTTTCAAGTGCTGTCGGACATATTGTTATAAAGGATTCTGAACTCATAAATGGGCACAATTACATTGGTAAATACAACTAGGAAATGGGAGGAATATATATGTATAACTACATTAAAAAAAAAAAATACAATCTAAATAATATTGTTAATACGAGTTGCAATAAATGTAGAACACACATCCGTTTCTATCAGGTTTCTATACATTTCCTTAAATTGTGGGTGTCCTAAAACAGAGTCCCCCATAGAGGGTTGCATTAAACATTTAGTGGAAATAAGATACAAAATATTAAATAAAAAACATTCTTAATCTGCTACATAAAATCATGTCGATTTTTTCCACCTTTCTATAAATACTTTATTCTTTCTCCGGTACTTACTTGATCAATATAACCATATTAAGTTATTAAATATACCTTTTGGTTGTGTTACAAACTTTGTTGCAGGCATAGATAGTGAATGTGGGCTTTGAAATAATTAAATATGTAGCACTATGTAAGTTTGAGGAACACAATTTAAACTGCAAGGAAGCTCATGACAAATATGAATGTGAGAGGCTCTGAACATATCACAAGAAAGGTATTATTCCACTGTGAGTCAGGTCACACCTGCATGTGACTGGGTGTGTTCATAATTTAGCTGGCCTTTGTTGCACCTTACAATCAGATGACTGAGAGGCATATTGTGTTGAGATGTATCATTTAAGGAATGTGGTGTTGGTTCACTGAACATATTGCTGGAAGTGAACTGTCACTTCCTCCTACACTAATTTGACTGATGCTGAGTAAGATAATAATTATTAAAATGTTGCAATGACTGTGTATGACCTGCAGATGTCAGCATTCACACTGAACTGAAGCAGGGTGCAGCAGCACTGAAAACACACTAAAATGTTGCTGATTCATTTTAATCCACCGTTTACATTGTAAGTATAAACAGCATTCTTTCAGTTTCAATTGCATTTGTATTCTAGGTCATTGATATTTTAAAAAGGACCTGAGAAATCTTCAGGCCTTCATTTACAAAAAAACAAACTGAGTGATAGAAATGTTCCAGAACAGGTTCTAATTATAAATCAGCTTGGCATCCCATCGCACACTTCCTTTATTGAAGTAAAACAAGTATAAGAATCAAAGTTTACTTGAAGTACCAATAGTAAAAGTAGTCATTATTCATCATTTATATAAATTATATTACTGGATCATAATTATTGATGCATCAATGTTCCTTAACTTTAATGCAGCAGCTGTTAAATGTGGTGCTTATTTTAACATTTTGTAGCTTAATCTGTTATAATGTATGATCATTTATTAGTTCATTTGTATGTTATTAAAGTTATCAGTTATATGAAGTGGGGAAAAAAAGTTTCACAATATTTGTTCCAAAAATGTTGTGAAGTAGAAGTGAGAAGCATCAAGAAAGTACATGTACATCAAATTATACTATACTATAAGGCTTAAGCACAGTACTTGAGTAAATGTGTTCTTACAATTCAGCATTGCCCTTACCAGCATTTCCACTTACGCAATGTTTGATTTAAAATGTGTCTTGCCTTTGATACCATTTCATATTAAGAAATTGTGGTTTCCATTAATTTAGCAAAATACGCTTCTTCAGATGACATCTTTCTTGAAGGGTTTACACTGTTTTTGACAAAGCTTCCAATCAATTCCACTTGTCGATAACGGTGTCCCACAAGGATTAATATTGGGCTCTCTACTACTCAACAGTGTGGCTGCTTTTGCTGCTTCAAGATAACAATGCCCCAACAATGTCTGTGACCACACCTCACTTCCATGGGGGAACATGGATGCAAGTGCATTTGTTTTAAAGACAGCTTGCGTGAAAATAACAAATCAGTCTGAAACCAGCAATGACATATGCGGCGGGTGTAAGATATGGCCCTTAGGGTTTGGCTACATATCAGAAATGGAGTTAGTTTCCCTCCATGCTGCTGCAGATGCTGTTTGAGATGAACGGTAGATGTGATTATGTTTATGACCATAAGAAAACATGTGGTCGTTGCTGACGCTTTGATTATGCCGTGTAATTACGCTGCTGGATCTGAACCCCTTTGATATCTTGTATCGCCTGATAAAAGCAGCAAAGGTTCAAATCCCACAGTCGCAGCATTAACCATTACATTCAGGTGGAGGTGGCTGAATGCTGTCAGAGATTTCTTAAAGGAAGAAACACAACTGAATGCATAAATACAATGTTAAATCATGTTTCCTTTCTTTAGTATCTACAAAGCATTCTAGTGTATTACACTGAACAATCACACTAACAAAAAAGAGAAGGGCATTCAAAACCTAATGCGAGGTAACCGTTATTCTACAGGTGACTCTGAAGATGTCCAACTCTGTCCAAATTAAAGTTTAAATGATCTTAAACCCCAACTTTGTATCGAGAGAGAGAGCAGGAAAATGCTCGTTATTGTACTTTGACCAATAATTAATAAACATTTTATCAAAATGGCTATAATTGAATGGTTTGATTCTGCAAACTGTCTTTTTAATTTTATTGAAAAAATGCTTGTGTGGATTTTGTATAAATGCATTAAACATATGTAGATGTACATTTAGTTATTGAAGGTAGTATTTGAAGTTGTATCTGCTAGTGAACTACTTTTCAGTGTAAAAAAAAGGATTCCAAGGAAAGTACGTCAAAGTGTGGCCTCATCGAGTTCACAGTGAGCAGGTTGAGTCAGTGGTTGGATGTTAGGCGGGCAACAATGTGAATGTAAAGGTTGAGGCGAAAAAGCTAGATAATATTTATGATAATACTCCCTTGTTCTCTTATCTTTAGATGTTATGGGTCATTCTTTGTTTTAGACCTTTTATGCTTTACTCCTTATTGCGTCAAAAACTCCCATCACTTCCCATGCAGAACACAGCACAATGAGGACGGGAGGACAGACTGCAGTCCCCACACAGATTCCTCAGCTGAGCCCAAATTAAAGCGTTTGATCTGAACTCTGAAGCTGTTTGTTTGGTGCCTGTCAATGGGGCTATTGTATGCAAATATTGCGCACAGCAGCATATGACCTCTCCAGTGCAGGGCAGTGGCTAGTGTGAGGGAAATCATTAGCAATGCAAAGTCATGGTGCTATGATACTCTTGTTCACAGTAACGGATTGAAAAAAAAAATCTGCTAATGTCAACGTAAATGCTGCTGGATGTGCTTTATTCCAAAATACAGCTGAAGGTAAGTGTGCTCCATTTCTAACTCAGATCATACAGCTCAGGACAAGATAGACAGTTTGTATTCAGTGTGTTGGGATGGTTAAGTCTGTGTCTTATGTGGCTGAGGTGTTTGGAAAACTCTTTGGATGCTCAGTTAAAGTCAAATAAAAAAACTGTTACTTGAGATATTTTAACCAAAGATAAATG
Organism: Gobionotothen gibberifrons; assembly: GCA_943591055.1. NCBI lineage: Eukaryota > Metazoa > Chordata > Actinopteri > Perciformes > Nototheniidae > Gobionotothen > Gobionotothen gibberifrons. Next base: position 88,806 of record CALSBZ010046872.1, on the reverse strand, counting down.
TGCCATTGTTATAGTGACAATCATACGAAATAACATTTACTGCGGTCCCTGACTCACCAAGTTCAGAATCTCTGTATCATGAGTTTAGCACTAGAACATTTCTTATTTAATGCACAACACTTTTGGATGACAAACAATTTTCCAAGAATTGAGGGCAATATGGACACCGATACGTTGGGCACTGATGCCCTCTTTGATTGCTACAACATTGCGACTGGTGAAAGCATGTCACATGACGCATGGTGCCAGAATTCAGTGTTGCACTCTTAAGTGGCCTGCCAACTGCTGAGGGGGGCAGAGAGGCTTCCTTCTCCTCTGGATTCACATCCATGCCACACCAGCAGCTCAACACTGTCCTCTACGCTGCCTCCTATGCCTCTTACACCTCCTGCTGAGCCGGGTAACAACTCTCACTTTTATACTCGTCTGGATATTCAGACATGTTGGGGACTCAGCACAATTAATAATGATCAGCACAGAGGAGATGAAAAGCTATTTGATGCTTTTTAGGTTAGAAATAATTTCTGGACTTGGAAAATTTTACTAAGATGAAGAAAAAGTAAGAAAGGTATTATTTTGGAAGCATCCAAAGAACTATATTTAATGTTACGTGAACTTTTATCTAAAATAGTACTCTTAGGCTGCAGTTTTGTTTTCAGGTTTGCTTCTTAAAAATGTTAGCTTCTTTAATAATCTTTTAATGAAGCATCGTTAGATAAGACTGTTGAGAAGATTGGAAATTGAACTTGTGACTTTTTATTGTAAAATGGTGATCACAAAATCATGAGGTCCAAGGGGACCTCATAAAATCACATGTTTTGACCGACCAACGTCAAAAGCCCAAAAATATTTAGTTTATCACGCAGAACAAGGAAAACCTGAGAACCTGGAACTATACAACACTTGGTATTTTGTTTGAAAGAAAAATCTCCTAATAGTAGCTTGATTTAGCAATTGTTGATTGACATTTAATTTAAAAGTCAACTGTCAATTAACTAATTAATCATTCTTTTGTTTTCAGTGCGAATGCATTCTATTTTCAACTTTTTAAAATCTTCTCTGAAAAAGGGGGCCAGATTGAAGCAGCTTGGAAAAATATTTCAACTAAATATGTTAAGATATCTGCGTTTAAGGAGATGCATAAAGGTTATAATGTATTTTCCTATTCCAATTTCCCCAGAGTGCACGCCCCAGCTTCTATTTCCCTGAATCTTTGATAAAAGTGTGGCTGTGGCAAAAGGAAACATTATTAGTTAAATATCTAATCGCAAGGCCTCATAATTATCAAGGGAAGTGTGGTTTCATTTTTGTAGTTTTATAGAGTAAGACCCAAAACGAGGGAGATAATACAAATGTTAATGTGGAAAACGTTTGTTTTTGTTGTAATATATTTGTATTGTTCTCTGTTTATTGGTGTGTGTTATTTGTATCCTTTTTTTTTTGAGGATTTCATTTTTTCTTCTGTTCCTCAATGCCTCAGGCTTTTATCTTGTGTTTCACTATATTCCTTTCGTCCTGGAAAAGCTTATTCGTCACAATGCTCTCTCAGCTGTTTGTCCTATGATGTGTTCTCCATCAGACCCGGAACTAAAGATGAACTGGGCATCGTTTTATGCTGTCATCAGCGGGGTGAACAGACACTCCACAGGCATCGGTCGCATCTGGCTCTCTGTCCTCTTCATTTTCCGCATCCTGGTCCTGGTGGTGGCGGCAGAGAGCGTGTGGGGCGACGAGAAGTCGGGCTTCACCTGCAACACCCAGCAGCCGGGCTGCAACAGCGTCTGCTACGACCACTTCTTCCCCATCTCCCACATCCGCCTCTGGGCGCTGCAGCTCATCCTGGTCTCCACCCCTGCCTTGTTGGTGGCCATGCACGTGGCCCACCGCCGCCACGTGGACAAGAGGATCTACAAACTGTCAGGGCGATCCAACCCCAAAGACCTGGAGATGATAAAGACCCAGAAGATGAAAATCTCAGGGGCTCTCTGGTGGACGTACGTCATCAGCCTGTTTTTTCGCATCGGCTTTGAGGTCACCTTTATGTATTTGTTTTACATGATCTACCCTGGGTACAAGATGATCCGGCTGGTGAAGTGTGACTCGTACCCCTGTCCCAACACGGTGGACTGCTTCGTGTCGAGGCCCACCGAGAAAACTGTGTTCACCGTGTTCATGCTGGCTGTGTCGGGGGTTTGTATTATACTCAACATCGCAGAGGTGCTGTTCCTGGTGGGGAAGGCCTACGGAAAGCATTTGCACACTGCTGGAGAATCGACTGTGGGGGCTTGGATCCAACAGAAACTCTGCTCGTGACACAGACTTCCTTCCAAAGGGATTACACTGGAAAAACTGAAATGTTGACTTTAGTTAAATGTTTTATGTCAACAGATTACACATAACTGTATTAAGTCAGTCGAACGCAATACTATCAAATTAAACTTGTTTTTATTGCTTTCAACTAACCTAAAACAGTTACAATACAATACATTTAATTAAAGTCAATGTTTCAGTGTTTTCAGTCTAGATCCAAGTGATAGCCATTAATTCAACTTGAGTAAGGTGTATAAAATAAACTGTACATCGCTGTTTGACATACAAGTGATTTATCCAACGGTTTGGTATCCCAGAGACAAGGCATTCAACGACAAAGCGGGGAAGAAGCGGGGAAGAATATTCTCAAATGTCCTCACAGATTTAAGAATATATTTCAAATAATTCCCAAAGGAACTAGTTAGTATTCTGTCAACATTTTTTGCCATGAACCCAAAGACTGCCCACCACAGCACGTTACTGTAATGATGTAACATAATGGCTTGAGGTCAAACTGAAAAAACTGAAACGTTGAGTTTAATTAAATGTATTATGTCAACAAATTGCACATAATTGTATCAGGTTAGGTTAAATAAATAATATTAAGTTGAACCTAATATGTTTTATTTAGGCTTAATATCATTGCATTCAACTAACCTAATACAGTTATGTGTAATTTCTTGACATAATACATTTAATTAAAGCCAATATTTCATATTTTTTTGTCCAAATAAAGATAAATGTACTCACATTATATATAGACAGCATTAGAGGATTTCTTTTGCAAGGTACTTTAATGCATACATTGGTGGACTTTCATTTTGATTTCATTTGAAATTATTAAATTGTGATACATGCTATTTGAAATTATAACATTGTGTCTAAAAGTGTGCCGGATAAATATCTTGATCATTTAAATGTACAATAATCAGCATATATGATCACATTTGTCATGCTTTTGTCTAAATCACCGTGGATATAATATAATGGACTGTAGGATTGATGGATTTTCTTCAGCTGGCATAAGCTAGATTTAGTACTAATTCATGAAAAACACGTGCAATGATTCAGTGTGTGTTTGATACAGATGCTTAACTTTGGTGGTTAAATTGCTTAGATACAAAAAAAGCAATAACCTACAATATAAAAGAAAACTTGAATTGCAAACTCTTTTTCTCTGAAATGTAATACTTATTGCTAAACCTGTTTAAATGTTTATTTATTGTCAATGCATTGCAAAATAAAATCAACCAAAGTTTGTTTAACTGTCACTAAATCCTAAATGTAAGAAAAAATAGATCATGCTGAAATGACTCTTGTGTATAGCATCTTAAACTGAACCCATTTTACTCCAGTGTTGTAGAATACGGCAGATTTAAATTGTTGGTAGCGCAATTTTATTACCTATTACCAAAGTGAATGTAATACTTGAATACCAGACAGCAGCAGGAATAAATAATACACAGAGATGATCACATGAGTCACAGTAGTGCCCCTTTCTGTGAACCTCAGCTGTCATCTGTGGAACTGGGAGAAAAACAACCAAATGAAACATTTGATGAAACTCTGAGATCCCTGGAGCCGTGCTGCCACCTGTGAGGAATCGTCTCTGGCTGAGTGCAGAGTGTGGTGTTATCAATAGCCAGGCCACGTACGGGGTCAGTGTGTGGGTGACAATGGTCGACCCCCTGGACAGCTGGACCCACCGTGACCTCACATGAGGGCACTTCTCTTTTTATGGAACACGTCGACACCAGTCCACACACCATGTATGGAGTTCCGATTGGCAGCAAAAACGAATTCCTCCAAACTGTTACACGTTATATGAGGGGCATCTCAATCCCACATGTTGCTAAAAGGATTAGAAAAGTTATTTTAGAGAAGGTCATCAGAAGGAGGCTGATTTACTTGAGGATCTTCTTAATTAATGTTGCAAATTAGTCAGTTATTTTAAATAAGTTGCCAACAATACTGCTGATCTTCTGTGATGAGAACAGATCAGGCTTTATAGGCTAAGGTTGTTACTGATCAACTTCAACCCTATTATGTGTCAATGGTGGATATACAGTATGTATGAAATGTACTTGATATCGTAAAAATCTAAACTTTAAGTAAACGCCTGCATTCAAAATGTGTTCATACTAACATCAGGATGTTATGTTATGATGTACAGTATGATAAAATATATTGTGGTGTTTTTGTTACTTACAGAATTTTAAGGTGAAGCAAATACGATCTAAATTATATACATTTTGCCAGTGTAATCTGTAATAATGGAGTACATTTCATAGCTGTAACTTTAATATTTCAGTAACACTTTCTACAATGCTATTTGAACATAATAATCTGCAAATAGCCCTATAAACTTTACTTTAAATGATATTTGATTATAAATATTTTGGTACCACTTTACAATAACACTACCCTTATAAAGGATTAATAAAGGGTTTATAATTAGGTTATTAATTAGGTTGTAAACACTTTATTAATCATTAAGAACCATTTATAAACCAGTTCTAACATAGTTTTCATACATCAACACAGGCTCACTATTTGGCAAGATGACTAAGCCTTATATTGGCTACCTAGCTTACATCAGCCAACATCCTTGGTATTTGTTGCTCAGTGAGTTGATTCCCCCTCTTCCATCTTGATTTTTCTTGGCATCTCTTTACGACCATTTATTTATGAGTTACTAACATTTATAACTGCCAAAAGGGAGCCTTGTAAAGTGTTAAACAAATCACCATTTATTAATGAGTTTCTACCATTTATAATTTGTTTAAGTTATATTAAGTTAAAGCTAAAGTTATGCATAAATTAGGGCGTGGTTACATTGAGTGACAGGTCATTCCAGTGACTGCTGTTGTTAGCTTCCTGTCAATCTGCTAGCAGCTCCGTGATGCTACAGGGACTCAGCCTGCTCAGCTCATCCGGGGAACATAACTTGAACTCGGTCGTGTTTGTTGTGCTGGTGCCTTGTGGACTATTCTCCATGCTTATATTGTACTATTGTACTATTGTGACTTGCTCCGCGTTTAAAACAGACGGTGCATGAATGTGGTTTTGCGGTAAGTGAAATTGAAGTACTTTATTTATGTGTTGCTTATGTTTTGAGTCAGCTAACGTTAATGAATGTTAAGGCTTGGGTTACTTATGTAAGCAAGTGGTAGATACATCTGTGCTAACTATGCTAATCGTAGCCTCCAAGTTAAAACGTAATCGTGAAGTGTGATAATACTGTAGAATAAACGGCTTCTGTTTGAGGTTGGTAAAATAAGGTCATCCTTGTAAGTTAAAGAGATATTTTATTAGGTAGGTAACTGTATGCATCGCTAAGGTTAATTTAAATTCGCTATGCTCGATTATGTAGATAAGCTAACGTCAAAGTAGTGTTGAAGAGTGGCGTAGTGTATGTGAAATCAACCTCACAATAAGATGTGTGTACTATTACAAATAATAATGTCATATTTCAAGATGATTACTTAGATATTACAATGGTTGGTTGAGCTGGAGCTCATTATTGAGCTTACACGTTAACATCACAGTCATATCTAAAGAATGAACCCAAACTTTGTTCTTTTTATTAATTGTGTTACCAAATTGGTATCAAATAAATAGTAAGCATTGGTAATACCAATGCTGATAAAGTAAACTATTTTATTTGAATATCTGTGTCTGGGAGAAGGTACTGTGCCCAGTTCTTATGTTCCGCAGTCATAGACTGGGCTTTCTTGTACAAGAGAATAAAAAAATATATCAATATGGACCATTACTGTATAATTATCCTTACATTACATACAATGCACCTAATAAACAAGTATGGCATTTTGAAACATGATGTACAACAATTTGTACTGTAATTTGTGTGCATTTGGTTGTTAACTAAGATGATGTTATGATTTATTTTCTGTGTGGACGCTTTGGACATACCTGGAGAAGGAAGAAATGGGTCTTCGGAATGATGGGAGTTAAAGACAAAAGGCAAGGCAAGGCAGGGCAAGTTTATTTATAGCACCTTTCAACACCAGGCAATTCAAAGTGCTTTACAAAAATGAAAGACATTAAGATCATTAAGAAACATATTATAAAATGATATCTAAAAACACTAATTTAAAATCAATGATATAAAATGAAATTTAAAAACACTAATTTAAAAGCAAAGATAAAAAGCAAAGATAATAAAGGTTACAGTGCAGTTTAAGATATGAATATATCATTTAAAAGCAGCGACAAAAAGAAAAGTCTTCAGCCTGGATTTAAAAGTAGTAAGAGTTGCAGCGGACCTGCAGGTTTCTGGGAGTTTGTTCCAGATATTTGGAGCATAATAATTGAACGCTGCTTCTCCATGTTTAGTAGACTTTAGGGACAGAAAGCTGACCAGTCTCTGAAGACCTGAGAGTTCTGGATGTTTCATAATTTAGCAGGAGGTCAGATATGTATTTTGGGCCTAAACCATTCAATGCTTTATAAACCAGCAGCAGTATTTTGAAATCAATCATTTGACACACAGGAAGCCAGTGTAAAGACTTCAGAACAGGAGAGATGTGATCCACTTTCTTAGTGTTAGTGAGGACTCGAGCAGCAGCTTTCTAAATTAGCTGCAGCTTTCTAATGGATTTGTTGTGAGACCTGTGAAGACACCATTACCTGCTTTTTTTAAATACGACTATTGGCTAAGACCAAGTCATTTTTATCTTTTAAAGACTTGGAAAGGGTTATCAACGCCTTGTAACCACAAGGTTGGATTACTGCAACGGTCTGTATGTGGGTATGGACCAGGCCTCAATTAGACGCCTGCAGCTAGTGCAGAACGCCGCTGCACGTCTTCTTACTGGCCACAAAAAGCGTGACCACATTACACCAATCCTGGCCTCACTGCACTGGCTTCCAATTCGGTTCAGAATTGATTTTAAACTCCTTTTATTTGTTTTTAAAGCACTAAATGGGCTGGCTCCGGCGTATATAGCTGAACTCCTCCAGCGCTACACCCCAACCAGAGCCTTAAGGTCTGCTGACCAGCTGCTGCTGGTAGTGCCCCAGACCAGGCTTAAAACCCGAGGGCACCGAGCTTTTGCAGCGGATGGCCCCAGGCACTGGAACACTCTGCCCCTCCATGTGAGGTCGGCCCAGACCATGGGGGTTTTTAAATCAACTCTAAAAAGTCACTTCTTCTCTCTGGCCTTCTAGTCAGAGCGGAGCACGACTCCTGACATTGCCTTGTGTGTTATTTTATATTTATGCTGTTGTATTTGTTCTAAAGTGTTGTTATTGTAAAGCACTTTTATTGTATGTACAGCACTTTGGCTCGACCAAAAATCGTTTTAAAAATGTGCTTTAGAAATAAAACTTGATTTGATTTGATTTGATTACAGTAGTCGAGTCTGCTGAAGACTACAAGATTACAAATCCTGATGTGACATTAGTCTTTTAATCCTAGATATGTTCTTTAGGTGATAGTAGGCTGATTGTTTTAATGTGACTGTTGAAGCTCAGGTCAGAGTCCATGACTACACCTAGATTTCTGGCTTTATCTGTTGTTTTGAACATTGCAGACTGAAGCTCAGTGCTAACTTTTATACGTATAGATATTTATATGGCATTATAAATATCTATATAAAATATTGTTACCACTTTACAATAAGACTACCCTTATACAGTAAAGGGTTTACGAATAGTTTGTAATTCATTTATTAATTAGGTTGTGAACACTTTATTAATACGCTTTTATAAGACATGAGATAAACAGGGCAACTGTGACCCAGGGTTTCCCACACATAGACTATACTTGGGCGGGCCACCCAGGTATATTAACGGCCGCCCAAGTATATTTCATATATAACCATACTAAAACACTTTATAAAGCATTTGTTCAATGACCTACAAGGTTGAGTCTGATTATATTTCATAATTGTCACAGATTTTTGTGCAAGGATCATAATATATTTGCTGTAATATGTAATAATATGTTGTAATGCATTATAATTAGATTTGAGAAATGTGATGTTTTGTGTGTTGTGGCTGTTGCATAGATTTAATGATAGTTTTTAACTTTCTTAAAGCAATAAATGACCAACTGGAGGGACTTATATTTATAATACATTATAATGCGTTAAAACTGATTACATTTAAAAAAGGTTATAATGGTATTATATTTCACTATGAATGTTACAAAAACAAAAATTATGTGAGTATTATGGAAGTATGAAGTGATGAGGTATTATAAAATGCTATAAAATGTGTTAAGATTATTATTAAGCACAATAAATAGTGAAAGTATGTTTATAATGCATCATAGAGATGGACTTATAGAAAGTTCAACCAACATTTCTCCCTGAAATATAGTGAGGTTTAAAGTGTAAAGAAAAAGAAGGGGGAAAGTTAAGTGCAAGACAAGTACCGGTACATCAAATTGAATTAGAAGATGTACTCTGCACAAATCAAATACATTTTATTTGGATGCACATTGCATGACACCCAAGGACACAAAACACAATAACATGACAAAAACACAATAAAGGGAAACTTTGCTTGAGTTTCCACAAAGAATGACAAACTTTCAGATAATAAACTGGATCAGGGAAAATGTGTTCATCTTGTTTCAGAATTATAAAAGCAGTAACACTCACTGCAGCACTGAAGGGAGATTTGAAAGTGTCCAACACACCACCACGCAGTCAAGGTTCAACATGAGAGTGACAACAAAGCCCCTCCCATCACAAGGAATTATATTTAGACCTCACTGACATGTAAGACTAACCTGCATCCTCACTGGCCTGCTGAGCTGCCACTCCATCCAACAGGAACACCTCTTAGTCAGGGTGTTTTATAGTTGATCTCCAAGTGGGAATCTTCTCATATACTCGCACGCGGACCAGGCTGTGGTGGCTTTCCGAACACCGGGGTCAGAGAGGGAGGGCAGCAGGCGGAATCACACAGCCTCCAGAGAAACGAAAAGTTTATCTTAGCACTCCAGTTCCCTCAGTGGCTCAGGAGAACATGGCCTCTCTGTGAACCAAAGAGGCTCAGTCACCAACTGACTCTGGGTCGGCAGGAGATGATTACCAGGTATGTTTTTCTTAATCAATATATCCAAAATAAATATTTTGAATGTCTAAATGAATCATCAAAAACATACTAGAGTTCTAAAGTTAGTTTGGCAGTCTAGATATCTAATTTGGGATTTATTTCCAGGCTCAGTATTTAACATACTTAACAAAGTGTTAATCCATCAAGTGATCCTGTAAATCCTACCACAATAGGTTCAAGCAAGTGTTCAGATTCACACTTTGTCAACCGCTGATGACTAGAGGACACATACGATTATATTTAAAGAACATTTCTGCTAAGTTGTAAACCAATAGGCCCTGCTATGTAAACTAGAAACCTAATTCTGGAGTCGGGGAGCACTGCCGGGTACTGTGTCACAAGATCATAAGAGTCTCCCCAGCCTGCTGCAGGGCGATCTCTCACACACAGTCAGCTGTGTCCCGGACTACACTAGATAGGACACAAACTCTGGGAGGACAAACAGTGAATTCATAATACATCTGTGTTTCATTTTAGTATGTCTCCTCTGAAGAAAGTACATTAGCCTTTGGTTGTGGGGGGACAATCGCAGACAAATACCATATTTAAAATTGTAAGCCTATAAGGGATGTCATATATGCCAGTCAATAGCACAGCAAGTAATCTGTTTTGACTTACTGTAACTAATGGATTTAATGTGATTATGTGTGAAGTGTCATTTAAATTATTAATAACATAAATCAGTGCATGCATTAAAAGCAAAAGAAAAGGAGAATTTGAAAATGACATGCTCACTGAATGATCATCCGACCCTACGGGGGAGGAGGGGGTGCTGTTGGAGGTGTCATGTCCCTTCTGCTTGTGGCCCCCAGAGTGTCTTGGGGTGCCACTGCATAGGGCTGTCAACAAGGCAGATATCAACCCGCAATCAACAGCAAATAATTATAGCATCCCTGACTAAATATCTACAGTAGATATTTCCTCTCAGGACTTAGTAGGGACCACAAACAAAGCAGACAGCAATGCATTCAAACCAGACAGAACTCTACTCAACTCCAAAGTAGGTGTAGAGTAAATGGCTAAATGTGCTAACAAGTTCACCATATCAACTTAAAAGGGTTGTCTCCACAACTTGTATAGGCCAACAAATCATATCACTAAGTAGTGTATTTTTGAAAGGTTCAAGAAGTTGGAAAGATACAAGAGAAAATTGAAAAATATTTTCTCAACCAAGGTTTCGGAGCCAAGCCCTGTCAAAGAAAGGGCCTGTGACTTTAGGACATGCTGTAGGAAGTCTGTTTAAAATTCTAACCCCCTGATCCCACCGGGCGCTTCTACGCCACGCCACGCCACGCTACGTTCCGTCTGCTGGGTTTTTTAGCGTTCGCGGCCACTCTAGTCAATGGGTGCTATTCTACCAGACCCGCTGCGCCACGCTGCGCCACGCTACGCCGCGACTCGAAGCGTCCCAGAAGCTCCTCGCCGCAAGGAATTTCTAAAATATAGGATGAATCCTATTTTTGCCGCGGCGCAGCCGTAAGGTAATGTCGGGCAGGCAGGAAGTGGAACGTTCAGACCATATATAGCATATATACACACACACACTTTTGCAGCCCCTATCCCTCCGTAGTCTTTCAAGTAGGAGGAGAAATGCCAGCGTTCTCCTCCGGTTTACAGGCACTGTGTAAATTATAATAATTATGATGATTGTTTTACCACTAAAATACAGCAACATATCTTTGATTCATGTCGTTTATAACTGGGATATTACAATTATTCTTAACTTTGTCTGTAGTCTACAACACAACAAAATAGGAAATAACAACAATAAACACGATTTAAACAGACACAAACATAAACCATGTAACTACGTAGCCTACTTGTAGAAGTACAAATGTCCAGGAAATATTCCAAAATCAACAACAACTGCGAGGCTGCACATATGACGCTCCGCTTCCACAACGTTTTGAAACGCGCCTGGTGGGTTACGACGCAGGAGGAGGTCGCAGCACGGCGTAGCCACAACGTAACGTAACGCAGACGCTCGCAGTGGGATCAGGTGGTAAGTGTTCTACAGTGTTTATTTAATCCAAGTGAAAGTAAAAAATGTCACTCTCCTTTCAGGCGAATCTCGTGGTTTTGTGGATAAATCTGAGTGTCTATTTGTGAGCCAATATGGGGGACTGGAACTCGTTGGGGAAGCTGCTGGAGAGCGCCCAGGAACACTCCACTGTTGTGGGCAAAGTCTGGCTCACAGTGCTGTTCATCTTCCGGATCCTGGTGCTGGGGGCCGCCGCTGAGAAGGTGTGGGGCGACGAGCAGTCCGGCTTCACGTGTGACACCAAGCAGCCTGGTTGTCAGAACGTCTGCTATGATAAGACCTTCCCTATTTCTCACATCCGCTTCTGGTCGATGCAGATCATCTTTATCTCAACGCCAACTCTCATTTATCTCGGCCACATCCTTCATCTGGTCCGCATGGAGGAAAAGGACAAACAGAAAGAGAAGGACCATGCCATGCAGGGTGAAAAGCAAACCCAGGAGATACTTGTCACTAAAGCCAAGAAGGCCTCAATTAAAGACAACCAGGGCCATGTTCGCTTGAAAGGCGCACTCTTGCGTACCTACGTCTTCAACATTATTTTCAAGACCTTGTTCGAAGTGTTCTTTATTGTAGCTCAGTACTTCCTGTATGGTTTCGAGCTCAAGGCAATGTACACCTGCGACCGCTGGCCTTGCCCTAATATGGTGAACTGCTACATCTCCCGACCCACTGAGAAGACGATCTTCATCATCTTCATGCTGGCCGTCGCCTCCGTCTCCCTGCTGCTCAACCTGGTGGAAATGTACCATCTAGGTTTCAAAAAGTGCCAGCAGGGCCTCCGTTACAGACGATCACATGCTATTAGTGAGGCTAACAAGACCCGAACTGAAGCCATACCCTGTGTCCCAGAATATAGCTACTTTTCTGGGCATCATGCAGTGCCTGGAGCTTTCCATACGGAGCAAACCTCAGCCTTCAGCCCCTACAGCAGCAAAGTGGTCTTCAAGCAGAACAGAGACAATATGGCGGTGGAGAGACAAGGTCAAGAAGAGGAAGATGATATGGAGGAGAATAAACTCACCAACCAGGCCTTATTAGAGATGCAAAATCAGCATAGAACTAGTTGTCAGTCGAGCAGGCAGAGCAGTCACAGGAGCCGGATGGACGGCCTGAATATCTAGAGACTTTATATGATTTTCATCGGAGACTCAGGAACAACATGCATTTGCCTGTGAATATTTGCATGTGTATGGAAGACTATTCGAGACAAAACTATTAGGTGACTGTATGACAGAAAATAGCCGTGATCAACTTTCAAGTAAAGATCTGACTATAAGAGGCCTTTACAAACAAGCTTTGAATGGCATACCCGTAAATGGCTCCTACTGTATGGTCACATTTCTCAGGGTTAAAAATGGCGAGACATAAAAAATGTTGCTCTTTTTTCACTAAGAGTTAGATTTTCTTTGTTTGTCTTGAAAGACTGTCCCATGTTAACAATTCTGCTCATGCATTTTCTGAAATGTCAACTTAAGGTTCAAAATAGTTTTCACTTTACTCTACATTTTTGAATTGATGAACTTCCATATTTGTGGGTGATTAAGTATACAATGTACTTCTTAAAACTTTGAAAAGCATGCAAGAGATGTCCTATCAAAAGCAAAAATATGTTGTTAGTCAAAAATGGACCTCTTCCTTATACTTATTGTGACTTTGTAATTTGATTAAACTGATGTGATTCAAAAGACTGTTCTGTTCTTACTCATGTTTGAATCGGATAGAGGATCCGTTGTGTGGAAAGGTCAAACTTTACCATTTCTTCCTCACCTGTCATACAAATGGTCACAGATTTACTCTAGTGATATTTTGTTCTACTCACATGCAGCTTTTACACACCATAACCAGTGCTGGAGGCCAGTTGGGGATAGAGTGATGTCATAAAAACAGCCGTAAATGTTTTAAGAAATGATTTGTTTGTCCACAGCTCAGAAACATGAACGTCAGTGTTTCCCCTAACATTGCCTTGGGGGGAAGACAATGCATTTTATTTATTAATAATGTATTGATGTCATATTTGCCCTAAGACCACAGGCAGTCAACTTAGGGAAAACACCAAACCTATTATAAGATGACTGATGTTTCAATGTATCCCAGCATTAAATGATCAAATTTCCCTTCCTACGTTTCTAAATAGCATAATTGTTAGCCCCCTCGCCGCAAAGACAGTTGATCGCTTTCAGTTTAGAGCCTTAAGTACTACATTTAGAGGCTTATTCAGACTTCAGGGAAAAAGCAATAACTATTTTCAAGTACATTTTGATATAATTAATTAATTGAAGCAAATGAGTTTATGATGTTATTTGGCTACGTAAATTGTAAAACTGTTGGCAACACTGCACATTTAGTGTTCCTCAGTTCAGTGGTTCCATCGCCCACCTTCTTTACTGGGGATGTAAAGAACTTAGATTGATACATTTTGGTCAATAGAGATAGCTACCAACCGCTTCACGGAATAGAAAAGCAGCAACCTTTTCCTGTTTGATTGTGATGTGATTCAAAACAGTTCAGGCAGTTCTGGGGGGGCGGGGGGGGCATTACATTGAGCTGGGACCCCCCTGTGTCCCCCCTCAGAAATGTTGAGATGATGATCACTGTCTTTGTCTCTTTATGGCAAATTAAATGTGCCCAAAATGATAGGCCCCAACCTCCAAGTATTTTCCCAATAGACCCACTTTATTGAAAAATAAAGTGTTTAGAGATTAGGTACTATATGTTTTTTCAACAGATTTTGTCACATTGATGAGTTACATAAATGCAGACGTCACCATTAATTTGTTTTGGTTTTGGTTATAAATCATATGCTTCTGATTTAGCTACATCAGCATATTTATTTCTCACAGAGTATTTATTTAGTCTGTTATAACTCAAGGGAGGAATAATGTAAGAATGTTGCTCTGGATCACTATCTGGGCCGATCTGGACATATTTAGATCTCTACCGGCTCAATTAAGCACACCAGCATTTGACCTTCTTTTACTCAGCTGTGTTAGTATTGTACTCTACTGTGTTTGTCAGCTACCAGGTAACTCTCCGTAGCTGTTCCGTTTTTCCTGAATCTAGCTAACTTTTGCTGATTTCTCCAATGTTACTCACCCAAAGTTTAAGTAAATAAACTCGGACCCAATATTGGCAGATAACAAATATTACAGTGAATCCACTTTGGATCATAAACAGAGGAAACTAATTATTCGATCATACCTAGAATAAGGTTCTCTATGATGTTTCACAATATGTCTACTAGTAAGGCTGAACATTCCCAATGTGTACTCTGATTGCTCAACTGCTTTCATGTCTGTTCAAAAGCTATACTCTCACCTGATTGGCTAGGAGTTGTCAACCGTAATCTTTGGCAGCCTAATGAGCCTATCAACAAAAAATATTGTATTGAATGGATCCGTTTGTTTTTCAACTGCAGAAAAGATGACGTTGTGATCATTCAGCTCAAACAATATGAAAATGCAGTGACGTGATGTAATAAATAGAGGTTTTTGTAATTGTGCAATCAGTCACTGCTATGATTTGATTTGCCCATTGTTTAAATTGTTCCCTGCTATTTTCTTTCTTCCATATTAACTGCTTGGTTTCCAGCAGCTGCAGCGGACACGTACAGACTGCGGTGTGGATGGAGCCATTTACAAAACACATACCATCGTACACTGGTGAGGGCTCTGCTTCAAAGCCTCCACACTGCTGCTATTAATAACTATCATGCCCACTTTCAGGAGCATTGTGGGTTAATGGGTTCAGGAGACATCCATTAACCCACATTTCTTCTCCACTCGTCTGCAACAATAACAAATTGTTGCCAACAATTTAGCTCAAAAATAGGTAGAGGAGCTTGGTTTGCATGGAGCAGACAATCGTCTTTGATTAACTACTTTCATACATTCAGCCACATACTTGAAATACATGTTGACTATGTGTGTGATGAAGCATTGCTTTTTATTTGAACTTTTTTGTCTTTTACAACAATTTTAGAGTTACAAGTTATTATTATATAGGTTTAACCAAGGCCAGTGGCATATATGATTTATTATCATTCCTGTGCATTGCACATTTTAATTTAGTGTAAACTTTTAAATAACATAAAATAACTAAGAGACGCTATATTCAACCAAACCAAATGGCTAAACACAATATAAAAAATAAGGCTGTCTATATTAACTTCTATCAATCTTATGAGGACTCCGACTTACAAACTTGCAGAGCAGTCTGCTCTCCTGACAGGACAAGGCTGAAAACTGAACAGGTGACGGGGGTGAAGGTTGTGAACTATGGGTAACAACCATATGCAACCAAATCTGTGAGCCAGAATAGTACGAGTGATACGCAGAGACCATCCGTCACCGAGTCACACTCGTAAATCAAAATGACAGGATGCACGCTTTAGGACGAGTTAATGAGGGCACATTTTACTGTTAATGACGAATAATTGTGGGCGTATATATTGACTGTAAATTCTGGCTATTAAGAGGCTATTTTTGTAACACTGTATCACCAGTGAGCGTAAAGACTGAAATGATCCATCATAAAGCTGATAACAAAATAATAAAGAATAAATGTGCATCTCTCTTCTCAAGAAATGAAACTTAATTTTCTCTTCCTACATGGAAAAATTATATTGGTTGTTTGGAAACAGGATATTCTAATACTTGTTTTACCCTACTCCAACAAAAAGTGATGTGATAGGCCAGGAATTTCATATCTGTGAATTGTAGGTTTAATTTGGGGACTGTAAAGCTGTCTTCTTCAATGCATTATTTATAACATAAAAATGATAACCTAATGGCAGGATTTTCTTTCATATGGTCATGGTTACTGTAAGCTGTGCCACGGGCTGGGCACCACATGAGGTGTGACCTTTCAGGGTTATGAGAGCCTAGAGTCTAGACCATAGATAGACTGTATATGTAAGGCCCAGACAGGGACCTCAGTAGGCACTGTAGATATATATTGTTTGTTGTTGGGGGGGGGGGCTGGGGGGGCTGTCAGCTGTTGTGAGGCAGCTTTAAGTTATAACTTACAGACCTGTTGCTGAAGGCTCTCACAACTATAATGGATACAATAAACTATAGCTTCATATTATCAATTGACAACGCTTGTAGTGATGTTTCCTATTTGTTGTTGTTGTGACATTTTAGAAAGTATGTTTATGGGTACTTGTCTACCCATAACAGAGGGGAAACAGGTACAAAAGAGAACACAGTGCTCAGGACTCGCACCACAACACGGAACAAAATCTAAGTATGTTCACCTTATTATTGCCCTCGCAGTACGGGATGGGTGCACTGCTTGTTAAAGTCAAAGCCATGCTGAACCAGGACCTGGACTGACTGAGGCTCGATGATGTTCTCCTCTGAACACAGCAGGGGGAGGTTATACACCTGGACCAGGTACGTGGCTGCAGCATGGGAAAACAGACAAAAAATCATATCAAAAAAGTCTGCAGAGGCAAGTTATTTTATCCAAAATGCACAAGATATTGTACATTGTCCCGCAGATGATGCTGTGAAAGACAAATGTTAGGGGTGCAAATATTCTATGTGTGAGAACCATCTTAAGGCATATCCCTACCAGTATCTCAGACTCATCAGAAATATATAATAATCCTTTGATATAATAAAGTGTATAAACAAAAGTTTCTGTACAGCAGTTTGAAGTTTCTGTACCTTGTCGTCCAGTTTCTTGTAACAAATCACACAGAGAGGATGGAGCGAGAGCCTGAAACGTGGGAAGTTTCAGGCCGATCCGACAATGTCTATAGAAGTTCTATCTCACACAGGCTCCGCCCTCTACTAGACTGGGTACTATTCCTCAACAATGATATGCAAGCATTCACACACTGAATTTGCATAAGCGTAGCCAGCCAATCAGGGCGAGCCTACCTGAATGCGTGCGCAGGCCGCACAGTATATAAGGCAGCTACACCTCCTGACGGTCATCCTTTTCTCTTCAGCGAGCGGGAGAACACCTGAGAAAAGCATTCGAAACAAGTACAAAAAGTATCTTACCTCCAGGGCTTCTCCCTGGTGATGGCCATGGCGGCGGAAACGTGTTGGACTACCGCTCCCCCACCACTGCCGCTGAAGCCGGTGTGAACGCAGCATTAGATGTCTTGAGGGCTTCATCGTTATCAAGCATGTAAAGTGTTGGGCCGT
Source organism: Gobionotothen gibberifrons (assembly GCA_943591055.1). Classification (NCBI taxonomy): domain Eukaryota; kingdom Metazoa; phylum Chordata; class Actinopteri; order Perciformes; family Nototheniidae; genus Gobionotothen; species Gobionotothen gibberifrons. The sequence continues at coordinate 71,205 of CALSBZ010046872.1, read as the reverse complement.
TTGGAGTATGTTCACTGGAGTTATGAGAATACCGTGTTTCATGGCGAGCATTGTGTTTCCATGGCAATGGCATTTGACGAAATATCAAAATTGACATGAAGATGTCTTCAGGGTTGGACCGTTAGGACATGTGGGAAGTTTGAGCACTTTTTGAACATTTTCATGGGAGTTACAGCAATATCGTGTTTTACGGCGAGGGATGCGTTGCCATTGCAATGGCTTTTGAGGAAAACTCACTAATGGCACATAGACATGTTGAGGGCCGGATGATTAACCATCATCTGAGGTCTGGTGCTGTTTTGACCATTTTCCGTGGAGTTACGACTACATCGTGTTTTATGGCGAGGGATGCATTGCCATGGAAATGGCATAGATGACACCCCATAATTGACATAGAGCTGTTCAGGGCCGGAGTGTTAATAATAATCTGAAGTCTGGTGCCGTATGGACGATTTTCCTTTGAGTTACGACTACATATTGGATTTTCGGAGATGGATGCGTTGCCATGGAAATGGCATGTGATGAGACCTCAGATTTAGCTTGGAGCTGTTAAGGCATGGACCCAACCCGGTATCACGGCAAGACGTGAACATGTGACGATCTACCATGCTGGGAGACGTGAATATGTCACGGTTTCGTCCCTTCAAAC
>CALSBZ010046872.1:31762-61575 GCA_943591055.1 Gobionotothen gibberifrons | reverse complement strand
TGTTGTGTAATAGTCGTTTTTGTCATATTTGGTCATATCCTTGCTCCACCGATGCACGACAGCTATACGTTAAAGGTACAGCCAGACATTTTGAGACGGATGATGTCTCTGCTCTCTGACTGGCGCTGATAAGTGAATACAGCTGCTGGATTCAGTGTTTGGCTTACAAAACCTGCCGCCTCTCAGCTCTAAATAGCCCATGATTTCATTTCCTTGATCAATGGAGCGGTTGGCCCAGTTTCAGGGCTCAGGACGGTCCCACTGAGGAATGTGTGAGTGTTTTAGGTTGCTGTGTTTTCTACCTTTGAGCTCGCTCTGTACAATTACAGTCCACAACAATGCTTGAGGTAAAATCCCACAATGCATAGCTTTGGGACATCAACAATGGTGATGACAGACCATTTTTTCATTGTAAAACAAGAATAACTTAAAAGTAGTCGGTGTTGTACATTTGACATCCGTCTGTGCAAAACATCATCCCTTTTGGACAGAGATCTATTTGACTTTTGTTTGAATAATCATAACTAGCATTTGAATTATTAAGTGGTGGCTATCAACGTGTTAGGTCAAACAAAGCATTGAGCATGTGGCATCCAATGTGTTCATTTTGTCTGACATAACTCTTTTACTTCTACGTAAGAAGCAAACAACATCAAACGGTCCATAGCATTGATCTCCATATTGAAATACTAGCCCGCACTGTGCATAGAAATATCACTGTCACAAAGTGCCGTCCAATTTCACACATCGTTTGGAGCCCTCACACCCTCCTCAGACACAGTGATGTCACAGGTGACGTTGGTAGTGTCTGAGGGTTCAGTGCTGAGGATCTGTCCTTGGTGCTGAAGCAGTGTGTCCTCTCTCTCTCTCTCTCTGTGAGACATAGACAACATGCTTTGCTGCTTATCGTTCAGCGGCCTGGCTGGCACATCACAGACAGTGAGTCAGTGCTCCTCTGCTGCTCAGCTGTCAGTTGTAATCTGAGCAGTTCCTCCTCATCAACAGACTCTCTGTGGAGAAACGAGCCCTTTGCAAAATGCCCTCACAGCGCCTTACACATGTCGTTGCCATGGCAAAAGCCCTTTCACCCAACATGGACTATTCTTACCGCTGCCTTCAGGCACGTGCTGCTGCAACATCATGCAGACAAGAGTCACACATTCAAGGACAGTTTCCACCCCCAGGCAACATACTCACTCAACAAATGCTGAGTCATGGACGACTGCTACATTCTAAAGCTCTGCAGATCAAAGCCTCATGTTGATCTGACCTTGTGTTTTACTTTAGGCTGCTTCTGACGCCTGCTCATGAGTTATTGCTGTCATGTAAGACAGAATCTAGAATGATAAGGATCCAGTCCTGTGACGTTTGATGCAATTGAACTCTGAACCTGCTGGAGTGTATCATCTCTGTAGACTAGATATGTCATAAGAGAAATGGGTCAGAGCGTGAAGCTGAAGCTGTGCAAACACAAATATATTTGTAGTTTACAAGACGCAGACAAATCACTGAGACACCACCATGGGTCAGAGTTGTCAACATGTCACATGATAAATGTTTATCTTTTAAAATATTTGCCGCTGTTGGTAGCGATGCCCCAATACTGACTCAAATAGCTGCAATATGCCCAATCTCTTCAATGTATGTCTGTGTTTATGTACTATACAAATAAATTATTGTTTACATTTGGACCAACTTGTTGCTGCATTAAAAAGGTTTACACTTCAATTGTAATTCAGATTTTTTTATTCGATTTTTTACCAAGTTGCTGGTGTTCAATTTATTTTTAAAATTCATTAAATGCATATCTATGCCTTTGATTATTGAAAAGCTTTAGAGAGTTAGGAGAGCTTAATAGAGCAACAGAGAAACACACGAGCTACCTGAGGAGATCAGGGCTGCAAACTATCTAGTTCTTTTAATTATTTTTTATAAACAACTTTTTAGAATTGCTTTATTGTTGGTTTATTTGACTACTTCCTGTTTGTTATATAATGTGTTATGTTCAGGGGTGCACATAACTTTCTTTCTAACACAATTCCGTTGTACAGACCGACGTTAACAGCAGCCCCGTCTGTGCGCATGGTCGAAGCGCCTTCTGGAAATGCTTCACAAGTCCGCCGGTACGCAAATGCGCTTAGTGAGACAAGTGACGGTACGCATTTCAGATGTTTGCCGTGCAGACGTACCTGCGTACCAGTTATGTGCACCCCTGGTTATGTTGCTGTATTTGTATGCATTGTATTCTCTGTGTGTTATATGCGTTGTGTTTTTATGTGAAAGCACTTTATAACTCAGTTTGAAAGGTGCCAAAGAAATAAATGATGCTTATAGGTATCTGCAATGACAAAGTCAGATGGTTGCATCCCTCGCTGTGAGCTTTTAGATAGTTTGTTCATGACTCACCTGGTGGCAGGTGCAGCTTGAAGAGGAATTTCAGCTTATTTGTGAACGATGCACCGTATAAAGTATCTGCGGGAGAAGCAATCAGACATTTTAGTGGTGGGGATACTGAGGTTAACATTGGTGGAGAACGCAGGGAGTAAGTGAACTCACCAAGGGCGTAGCAGAACTCTTTAAAGTTCACCAGGCCGTCCTGGTTCTCGTCTATCAGGCGGAACACCCAGAGGGAGAGGGTGCTCTTGGGGCTGCAGAAGGCCCAGGGCTCCAGCAGCGAGAAGAGCACGCTGAACTGCTGGAAGCCCAGCTGGTACTGATCCAGATAGGCCAGGCTGGGGTCGTGATGCAGCAGAGCAGGACTCTGTATCCTCCAGTAGCAACACAGGAAATGTTGCCTCTAAAAGCAGAAAACAAAGAAACCGTGTCCATTGCTATTTTTCTTATTATGAATGTTGACATTTTGGTATCATGACAATGAAGACACTGTATCGTGACTTTGACTCACTTTGAACAGGTTGTAAATCTCATCAAGTTGAGAGGCTCCGAATCGGACTTCTTGTGTTACTACCCGAATCTGAAAATAGATTTTGAATGATTTTTTTTTATTTCAAAGTGACAATGAAAGCGGAGTAACTTATTGTAACCTCGAGGATAGCTTACCACATTCTGTTTGGTTGTGTCCTCCAGTGTCTGGATCACATGCAGTTTGTTTCTTTTCCGCGAAGTCTCCACTTCCTCTGAACGGATATGTCCATATTTCTGCAACAAAGAACAATAAGTGTAAAACAACCACAACGTTGACATCAGTGAATAAAAAAATAGATTAGTCGGTTAAAAGAAAAAGGATCCTAGCCTATTTTGACAATTGATGAATTATTATATCAATTTGTTCAGGTATAAATGGCAACAATGCTCTTTTCAGCCCCTGAAATATGGAGATTTGTTTAATATCGTATAAGGGAGAATATTTCTGCGATTTGGACGATAAACAGCGAACTGAGAGACGCAAACTTGGTCTTTGAGAAAGTGGTATGGACATTTTTCTCCAACTCCAGCTTTTTAAAAACCAACATGGCTCAAATATTGTTTCAAAACAAAACTCTGACATAAAATGAATTGTGATATTTGTTCATACAGAGATAGATAGTTGTAGAAGTTGTATCTGTCTGTGGTTTTAAATGAATGCGCTTATTGCAGTAAATGCAGAAAAATACAAATAAATATCCAGGTGCCAACATCTGTAATTAAAGGAATGTATACAAAATAGACACATCTTCCGAATAATCTAAAAGTCAGACTATTACAGAGAAATGTGTAGCTCTGTGTCGTACATCTCATCTTTGGGGGGATTCTCCTCCGTACTTGCCTATCTGGTATATTCAAGTATTAATCAGAAATAAAACCAGTCATTGTTTGCAGTGCTAATACCTCATAAGCCTCTCGTATCAGTTCACTGATATCCACACTGACGTGGGAGGCTTTATCGTTGCTTCCCACTGAAGCTTGCTGTACAGTCGGAGGCAGCGGGCTGTCTTTGTTTGTCACGCTGTCGAAGAATCTGTAATAAAACCATCAAAGAAAGAGAGACAATCATTTACACGGCAGTAATGTTTGAAATACATCAGTCCTGCTTGGTTTGCCTTCACACAGACTTGTTGAGGATGGTGACGGCCTCGGCGTCGTCATGGCAGCTGATCAGAGCCTCCATGTTGTAGTCCAGCACAGCCAGGCCCAGCTGCAGAATGGCTTTGATGCCGTCGTAGAAAAAGCAGTCCACCACGTTCACTGCGCTCTCGATGGGCAGGACACTGATGAAGAGAGTGAGGAACCAGGACAAGGACACAGACGAGAAGAAGCATAGGTCTGTCATGTGCTCCACCAGCTGGGGGAGGTTTTCTCTAATCAGGTCCTCAAACACCGCCTGGTCAACCAGAGCACCTGGAGAAAGATTAGACAACATTAAGTGATGATTCAAATCTGGAATCATTCTAACAGTACGAGGAATGCTTCCCCTCTCACCAATAATTCGCCGATTAAAGTAATCCGGCAACATCCTCTCACAGACGGCCACTAGGAGCCAGAAAGCCTCCTCTTCTTTCGCATAGAGCAGGAGAACTGAGGTGAGAATGTTCATGGCCTGCACAAGGAAAAACAGCACACTTTAAAAACAGACCACTTCACTTGTATCATAAGGTTAACTGGAGGAGGAAGGCCAATATAAATGGTGTGTGTGATTCAAAAAGGGTTTTCAGAGCGTCACTGCCTTTTTTACGTGTTCATATTGATGGTTTTATATCCCGCGTGGCCTTTTCTGAGGTCCATAACCTTATTTTTGAGGTACTTGGCCTTTTTTAAAATCACCTCTGCTTTTCAGAGTTACTGGAATCATCAATGTCAGGGAAATACAAATGAAAAGTAAAAGGACACACAGGGGTTCAAAACCGCAAGGAATATTATTGAAAACAGCAGGAAAAAAAGAAGAATGTAATGTTTCATAAGAGACAGAGAGATGAAGAAAGATCATATGAGCTAATGGACTGTTTTTTTTTCTTCCAAACACACATTTTGTTTTCGGATATATTTTACCAATTCATTTTATATATCATTTCAATTATTTTATCTATGTACTTTTTCTATCTATATTGTATTTGTGCCTATCAAATAAACACTAATTAAAAGGAATAATATTCATTATAATTCTAATAATATCTCACAGTTATTGTTACTTACATTTGTATAATTACCCATTGCCTAACGGGGAATCTGTTAAGTATGTGTATGAATATGCATCAAAGGGGGAAAGAAATCTACAAATAATAAAAGTAATAGATCTTTTTTGGAGATAAAAACAATGTTATTATACTAAAGAACAATTAACAGCAAAATGATGAACAATGTGTGTCAGTTATCGTAGTATAGAGTCATTTATTCCACAGTTGAGGTAGGTTGTGGGTGCTATGATGGCACCAGCAGAAGGGTATGCATGTGTGCGTATTTGTTTATTATTATATAACGTATAAAGTACCTGACAGTAGCCAATCTTGGGGTTCCTGTAAGCATAGGCAGTGAGGACTCTGCGTAGAGCAGAGATTCCTGTGTCGCTCTGGAAGGCGGGGTGCTCTGGCAGAGAGCGGTGCAGGTCTCTCTCGATCTCGTCTGTAGCCAGAGTGCTGGTGCCCAGGGACTGCTCCACCAGATCAGTGTAATACCCGGGGTGAGTGGCCATGTCGTTCACAGCTCCTACAGAGGCAGAGCCGCAGTCAGTACAATAACACATGCTGCACAGATCCCACACCCACTTCATTATTTATGTTGCGTGAGCTTCATGCAAGGCTTCCAAACAAATCACTGACACTGCTTGTCGCGGAGGCTCGGATCCAGAACCGACTCCTACACCCTCTCCTTCCACTCCCACTACGTTTTGCGTTCGCATGGAGGATCGGCCACATCAAGTGCAGTTACAAGCCAAGTAGTGGGCACTGGAGATGGGTTATTAAAACCTCTGGCAGCAAGTCTGCACTGATCCTGACTTAACCAGGGCTGTACCGTATAGAACCATATGCCACCGTATGCAGTGCTGTTTGTGTCCTTTATGGACCGATCAAATTGTATTTTTATTTTACTAACTTAGGATCACATATATACTTGTGTCTATTCTAGAAAACAATGTGTTCATTTGATTGAAACGTTTTGTATATTTACAGAGACCAAAAAAAACAAGAAGCTTAAAAACATTTAAAAAGGCAACTTGGGATTCTTGAGGTTTAATTATAATTATTATTTTGTATTCTACACAATGGTTAGAAGAAGTTACAAAAGTTCCTGATTAATTGACACCATCCACCTTAAAGCAGGGAGCCTCATTCAGCTGTGAGAGCGACTACAGTCCAAGTTCCCTCCATCAGGGAGTGAGAGGGTGAAGGGTCCGTCTTTGAACCTTGTTTACATACCATGGCGTGAGTAATGTGTGCTGTACAATAACCTGAAAAAAGCATCCACAGCTCTCCTCTCAAGGCCTCAGGAACACCTCGGACGATCAGATCTCGTGTCTTCCTGGTGAAGAACATACTCGTGCCGCGTCCATATTCAGAGAAGTGGATGTTCCAAGACTGTTCCTTCATCTTTTCTTTAAGCTGTTAAACATACAGGACAACACACACCACAGTGTTACTGCATCGGCTCTGAGCACTGTTCACACTGCTTGTATTCCAAACAGATGCAACATTTGTATTTATGTCTACCCCTGAATTGATTAGACACCCACCCAGAGCATAACAACGCTCTGGTGCATCAAAATGACATTAAGGTAATCCAGTCAGAATGTTGTGGTTTTCAAAAAGTTGCTGCTGAAACGTACCATTTTGGGGTCGAGGTTTTCAACATCCTGGGGGTGGAAAACCATCATGAGCGCCTCAGTGCTTACAGCCTTGCTGCTGTCTTTCTGTCCCACCATCAGTGTGACATCCTCCGGGTTGTCATCGAAGTGATTGATGAGCGACTGGCACTCGCCTCGTATGACCTTGGTCATAAATACATATACATATTCAGTAGCACTATCTATGCAGCCCATGTCTAAAATGCATTATGCTTTATAGCAATATTCATAACCCGTTAAAATAATTTTAAACTGTGTCAACATACAGTCAACAAATATATATTTGGAAGGATCATACATCATTTTAATATTACACATGCTAATTAGTATCATTGTAATACATTATGATCTTTTAAAATGCATTATATCAATGCATTTTGTAATGTTTTATTCTATGTTGTCATTGTTTGCTTTAAAAAACTAAAATGATATCTATACAAGAACAATAAATAGTTATTTTCCTTATTACACACAATGAAAAAAGAGTAACTTGATATAAAGTTATAAATTCATAAAAACAGTGATCATAATGAATTGTAAAAGATTATAATGTGTAACGGTTATGGGAATTGTAATACATATAACACACAAACGCGTTACCTCTGGTGATGCAGAGTGCTGGGGGCTGGCACTGATCCCACACCTGCTTCGGAGCGAGTTTGCCAGGCGCTGGTAGTCCCTCACCTCAGAAAATCGCAGTGCCCTCTTTCCACGCATACACACCGTTAAAGCCCTGCTGCTGGGGTCTGACTTCTCAACATTAATGACCTGAGAGAAGGCAGCGTTGGCAGAGCACACGTTTCATCACAAGTGTTAATCAGTATGCAGGGTGCTATATTGGCAGCGTTATAATACCTTACCTCTCTCATTGGAATGATGGTGTGGCATTGGCTCCCGTCTTGGCTGGCGAAACACAGATAGTTCTCAGACAGACAGATCTTGCCAAGTGTGTTAAAATGGCTGAAGGGCACCCAGAGGAAGCTCTCGTGCACCTCTAACAGGTTTTCCTCTTTGGGAAGCCTGAAGAATGTCCGGAACTGCTCACTCTTTGCATGAGCTTCTAGGCCTCTGTGGGGGGGGGAAGTAAAGCAGAATATAATGTCACGAGCAGAACATCACGTTTAAGTTTTCAGGAACACCCTTTTAGCAGCTTTAGACACCGGAGGATTTGGGATATTTCAGTGCCTGAGAGTGCTTTGGGATATTACATATATATATATATATATATTACGGATATAGATCCTTAACTTGAGTAAAAGTAGACATATTGCAGTCTTAAAATACAAAAATTAACCGAAGTATAATATCCAAATGTACTTTAACTATGAGAGTAAAATAACTCAGTATGCCGAATTACTACTTTTAAGTATTATATTATTATAAAATATTATATTAATCTCCTCTAATGAATACATGTACAAACATGTCATATGTTTTAATTTGGAGCAAATGTTAGACCTTGTATACAACTGGGTAGATTATCATTTACATATCATACGTTTCTATGTAAAAGGTTATGAGTAGATAGTAGCACAGATGAGAAATACTCAAGGAGAGTACAATTTTGTCAACATTGTACTTATGTATAGTACTTGAGTATATGTACTTAGTTAAGTATCACCGCTCATTATTACATGCATATCATAGTTTGGATAGGTAGATTACTTTATTCAAGGTCATTTTCTAAAGTGCACCTATCATGCTATTTTTAGGCAATAGCATAGGTCTCATATATATACAAATATATTAAAAACATGTCTATGAAGTGTTTTGCTCAAAATACCAAACAGATCACCCATTCTAGCCATGCCTCATATCCCTCTATTCCACTTCCTGTTTCAAAAGTGCTGATTATGGGTATAAAGCTTTAAAGAAAAAGAAAATCGATAATGAGCTCATGCGGGACCTGGCAGCTACTGTCTAAACTAAATACTGCCGTGATGAAACGCCATATCATGGATTATCAAGGATTATTTCTGAAACAGTATGGAGCTCAAAGGCTTTCTCTCTTGCCGGTTATACCACAAGGTGAGTTCCTTTTTATTTCCTGCTTCTTCACACACATGCTCTCCAGTACAGGTTAGCTCTGACTGTTAGCGATGCTAATGTAAACATATTACGTCCAAAACAGTCGGGCATTGTTTCTGATAGCAACTTTCTGATAGTGCCGTGGGTCCACATTTCAGATATTACGTCATATCGGACGCAAATCTGGATCAGCTCCGTTGTTCCCCCGTTTTTAGAGATTTGGGTACGGAGGAAAAGAGAGAGAGGGTTTTATTTTCTGACGCTGTGTGAGTTCCCTGACACACCGGGGACACATATTTATGTATGAAAGACATCAAAAAGTGCATTTTGCATAATAGGTCCCCTTTAAATGATCCTGTTTCATAATAACTTTGAATTAAAGCATTAAGGTTCAAATGTATAAATAAAAAGCTTGATACTAGAATATACAGTTAAAGTGGTAAAGTAAACAACAACAGTAAGTTGACTTTAAAAATACCCCTGGTTTTGTCATGCATGACCTACCTGCCACTACAGGCAGGTTAACACAAACGCTTTTTGACTGCAGTCAGACTTTCTGTTTCCTCGGGTTCTTCAGGTTGGCAGCCGGCACTAACAGGATCATGTAAAGCCGTGCAGAGCAGCAGACAAAACTTCATTTACCTCTTGGTAATCTTCAGGGGGTCGGAGAGCGCCGGCTCCCTCTGGAAGTCCTCTTTATCGAAAAGGCGCTTAATGGAGTAGTTGGCCAGCTGTTCCATGATAACAAAGGTTTCATTGAGGTGCAGCAGCATGGAGAAGTAGTGATTCTCCCCATGGGCCTGGACATGGATGCTCTCAGTCAGGATAACATTGGTTGTTTTCTCCAGCCTCCAGATCTCGTCCCAGGAGATGATCAGTTTCACTGCACAGGCATCACAATGAATGAAAGTCAGTGATTCAGCCTCACAGCTGCAAGGACAAAACTCTTAAAAGAATAAGAAACATATTACTGTGAAATGATGTTTAAAAAAGGACTCATTCCTTCCTATAATTATGGAACCTGTAATTACCTCGAGCAGTTTCTATACAAAATAATGATCAAAGAATGTTCCTTGCGGACCATAAAAGCTAACTGTGGTTGCCAATAGAAACTAGCATCAATCATAATGAGCAAGACAAATGGCAGCTCATATGGAGAAACGGCTCACCCTCAGATCCCAGCAGGTATGAATAGAAGCAGAGGAAGTTGGTGCTGAGGTAGAGCCAGCCCTGGCACGGCACTTTGCCTCTCCAGTAGCTGCATGAGTAATATGTGACCAGCTTCTCCTGCGGTGGCAGCTCAAACCACTTCTCAAACTTAAAAAGTGCTTCTCGGAACTTCTCTGGATCTTCTTCCAGCACCAGGGAGGCCTTCCCTTCTTCAGCGATAAGACCCTAACAGATTAAACATCAAGGATTACCGCAGGCAGCGACAATATAACAAGGAACTATCTTCTTATAATTGCCTTAATCAACCCATTTATATTCCTAAACATAATTGCGTGTACTAAAAAGTGTTGTTATTTATTTAGTAAGTGGTAAACAACTTCAATAAACAGGTGTAAATCATTTAAAGTGATAGAGTTATGTTATCTTAAACAGTATTTTACAGCACAACAATGACAGTCAGCTCTCCGAGAGATTAACTTGTGTGGGATGCTCCCAGTAAAATCAAAAGTTCGTACTCTTATCTTGCCCTGTACAAAGCTGGTGATGTCTTCGCTGGAGTCAAACACAGAGAGGGTCCTCATGATGTTCTGCTGCAGCCATTCCCAATGCTCAGTGATCTCCTCTTTGGTGACACCTGACCAAAAGTCAAGAGAAAACAAAATAAAACTGTTATTAAATATCATGCATGGGAGGTTGTTTTGAAGATAAGAGTCTTAGGTGACACATATTTCCTTTTCTATTGTAAAATATGTTAACTTGGATTAGGGAATAGTGGCTTCATTAGGGTTAGATTTTGCAAGACTTTAGTACATTGCCAGTGACTGTCTTTATGCAATTAACAAATTGTTTAAAAGAAAATACATACCGCATGCTATTGACCAATACACTTGTGAGTCTGGTGTGTGGTGCAGAATACGGTAGGGGGCAACTTTGGATGTGGAGTCCAACACAGTGTCCAGAGTTCCCACAAGAAGGCCTGTAACGTACAGAAGTCAATTCATATGTTCAACGATCATTATCACACATGAGCCTCAGTGATGTGACTGCTGTACAGGATATTTAAGAGCAAAAAATAATAACCTTTCATTTTCTGTCTACCAACCAATCACTGTTAAACAGAAACAATAACATTTGACAGCATCACAAAATAAGAATACATTTAAAAAGGGACAGTTAACCCCTAAATCAAAAATAGATATTTTTTCTCTAACCTATATTGCTTTTAATTCAAATCTAGGTTTTTTTGCTTTAGCCCCAGTAGCGCAATTGAGTTCCATAATATTAAAGAAAAAGGTTGTCATCATTACAGCTGACATTTCCAAAACTCACACCAAAACCATATTGATTGTAAAATAGCAGAAAGGGTAAATGTAAACACAGGACATTTTTATTTGGGGGTTTGTTGCCCCTTTAAAAGGATGCTGCTGTGGTTTAATGTTAATTACATATCGATCATCTTTGATATGGATCTAGGGCTCTGCCTTTATACTCTTACAGACGGTGTAGAAATTCAACACGTCTCAGGTCCACGTCAGTGCTAAAATGAGCTAAATCTGTTACCTTTATAACTTCTCTCTTCCATGCCCTCCATGAATAATTAACAACGTGGCTGTGAAAGCACCCTCATGCCTCAGCATTATAACGGCCTGCCTGCTGAACATGGTCAAAGCTCTCCACAGGCTCTATTAGCGAGCCACCAAGGAGAAAGGGATTCAAAGGATCAAATACAGCTCACAGCATTTATGTTCTTCCCATCGCCATCCCAGTGGAGCTGAACATTGACTTTAACACAAGATACTTCAGATATAAAAGGCATTTGTGATGGAGAGGGCTTTAAGTGCACAACGTCATCAGTACTTAACATACACTATCATTAAGGGGACAATTGTCTTCAGCTAGAACACCATTCATCATCATTAATTATTTATAAATAACCTCTAAGCTGTAACACTGTGGTAAGAGGTTAGAAACTGTTTGTTACAACAATTGGAGGTATCAAACCTCAATGTTTTTTGAAGATGCAACGTGTCATCACTTGGGGTCACGAGTGCAAACCTGAGGGTGCACTTGGTTTTTCAGGACTTGAAAAGAGACTGATGATGATGCTACTTACTTTAGGACAATTTCAAAAACAACTTGCTAGCATGAACCACTTGGACATGCTCCGATCGATCGGCCGCTGATCGATATCGGCCGATATTCACTCTCTATAAATGCTGATCGGGAGAGCCGATCGCATGACGTCAAATACATGACCTTTTTCTCTGTGCGCGGCAAAACAAGCTCGCCAAAATGGCTTCACCGGTCTGGCAGTATTTTAAGGTGTCCGAAAATGACAGTAAAATAGCGGTATGCAACGTGTGTGTGAAGCAGAAATCCTGCAGCTCCACCCGCCGTGACGGACCGGTGAGCGGAGCCTAACACACTTAGCTATTTTATCTACCTCTCGAACTAGCTAAACTAGTTATAAATATATTTATTCTTCACTGTCGGGTCACTCATTACTGGATCAGTGAGCTGCATGAGACGATACTGACAGGCTGTCAGGAGAGAGAGGGAGGGAGAGAGGAAAAGAGAGAGGCTTCCGCTCATTTCTCCCGTGTTATTATACAAAATTGGCGATCGGAGCATCCCTACTTACAATGAATAAATAATATAAATAGAAAACTGAACATAAAAAGGGTGGTGTAATATTTTGACTGTTACTTCCCAAAGACTTGAATTAAAAGTATGGGATCAGTATGTTTAATTATAATAACACCAGACAGTTAGGCATACATGTTGTTTTTTCAGTGTAGCACATTATTATCTAAAAGTGGTTTAAAGGTCAAAGATGGATCGGGTTACAGTAAAACAGGGTAAAATGTGTTAGAAAAGTGTCAAAAGAACTATGATTTCACGGGAAGACTAGGGGTGGAGGAATTAGGGCTGAACGATTAATCGATTTTAAATCGAAATCGCGATTTTAAATGATGCCATTATCAAATCGCAAAGCCTGCGATTTAATTAAAAAAATGTTTTTAATTACTTTGTTTGTTCTTCTTGTGTGTCAGCCATCCACACCAATCAGAAGTGCTGTGCTCCAGATGTACCAGTCATTGTTAACCAATCAGAAGTGGCCCATGATAGAAGGTGATAGACAGATTGATCCAATCACCTGCCAAGTATTTTTGAAAGTGCCTGCCCTTTCCAAATGGCTTCCAATGGAGCTCTCATAGATGGTTTGGTGAAACAAAGCATCCGAGTCGGGTTAGTAATGCTCCATCACATGTTTCTATTACAGGGTGAATCTTAAACTGAAGCTCGACTTTAAAGCAACCCAACGGAAGTTTCATGTAAGTTTAGTTCTTTCACTCGTAGCTCGGGCTGCGGGGGTGCTAGAGACGGGAGCATGTTGATTCGACCTTCCTAGCCGGAGATATGGCCGCATTTTACAATAAACTTCCGTTGGGTCGCTTAAAAACAAATATCGCAAATCAAATCGCAATATCTGTCAGAAAAATTGCAATTAGATTATTTCCCCAAATCGTGCAGCCCTAGGAGGAATGTGAGAATTTGGTAAGGGATATTGTCAAATATCTGGAACAAACTACCAGAGGCCTGCAGGTCCGCTGCAACCTTTAATACTTTTAAATCCAGGCTGAACACTTTGAATTGCCTTGCGTGGAAAAGTTCTATATAAATAAACGTGCCTTGCCTTGCCTATAGCAAGAAACCGGAAAGGCTGATATACCAACTGGAGAAGGGAATAAATTATAGTAGATGTCTATGAATCAATTAGTTGACCAGGAAATTCATCAACAACCACTTATATAATTAACATAGCTATTCGACAAAGAACAATGCAAGACATTATATTGTTTTGGCTTCTCAATGTCAGGATTTCCTACCGTTTTTTGGGCAAAAAAATCTTTGTTCAGGAACATTATGATTTGGACTGTTGGTCATTATTGTCAGATTAATCAATAATGAAAACAATAATAGTTGCAGCCTATAAAAACAGCCGCTGGCTTTTCTCTCTCTCTCTCGATGCTAAAATATATTTGGTTACAATTCCTTTTAGCTGTGATATAACCTAAATTAGGCAACAGTGTGACAACTCCACTTAGCATCAATGTCCTCATAGTGCTCCTGACACATGTATTGCCTGGAGAGCAGCAGTCCCTGACATTGACATGACATTATACATTTAAGGGTGTCCCTTATGGGTAGGAACTGGTGCAAATATTCACAAACGGCCAGGGGCAAAGCAAAAAAAGGTAACTGCTTAAATATTCATTGAGAAATAGACTGGTAAAAACGATATATGCTCATGTTCAGACTGCTTCCTGTTAGCTGGTATTGGGACGTGAATTGAAATCTGGCACAAGAACGGATACAAGTTATAAGCCCTATGTACATCCTGTAATCTATCCACAGGTCAGGGGTCAGTACACTCAGCAGGAAATGAACGATGTAGCCAGTGGTGTAAAATAACTAAGTACATTTACTCAAGTATTGTACTTAGGTACAATTTTGAGGTACTTCACACCAGTAGCTCGATTCCTGCCACGTTGTACTTCTATTCCACTACAATTCAGAGGTAAATATTGTACTTTCACTCCACTACATTTCCTTTTGACCTTTAGTCGCGTTGTAGATGTGGATTAAGGATACAACATAATCAACACTTTAAAAACATCCTTTAGTGACATATGGACTACCAGCAGTAAAGAAAATAATAAAATATATTAATGCATCAACAATTATAATCAAAACATTTCGAAATGGGCCAATCTGCATCATGAGTACTTTTACTTTTGGCACTTGAAGTTTATTTTGATGCTAATAGTTTTACTTGAGTATCATTTTGAATCCAAGACTTTTACCTGAGTATTCCTACACTATGGTATTTCTACTTTAACTCAAGTGCAAGATCTGAGTACTTCTTCTACGTACCTATGTGTAGTGGACTTGTTATCACGTGACCATAACTATGCGAACGTAATAGGCTAATACTGTGTATTGACAAGTACACTGATAGGGACCTTAACTCTTGCAGGCTGCTGTGTCAACATGAGGAAGCAGCTGTTCAGTAGGTTTAGTGTCATTTGGACAGTTGGCATAAACCTGTTGCTATGAAGAAACTATGCTATGTGGACGAGTAGCTTTACAGCAGCCCGCGCAGTACACGCAGACAGGACGCTAGCTATGCCAACATATGGCGGTTTAACCGGTTAATAACTTGTTGTATTTAACGTGGTTGCCTGTTTAGCTTGCCGCAGTGGCTGTCCTAGCGGAGGTGATAACATAACCGCTAACGTTACCTGTCAGCCCGCCTCCACCTTCTCCGTAGCCCCGTCTCCTTTGCAGTACGAAGTACTCGTTATCCTCCTCGGTGACCCATAATTTGAACGCGTTTTTCAGCAAATTCTCGTCCGGTTTGAGCCACATGTTTGAACTGTCATGGAGTTAGCTATCAAATCCACCTGACATGTCACAGTTAGCTGTAACGTAGCACAACATCAAACCCGTGGACGTTTGTTTGTGTCCGAGTGCCTCCCTTCCCACGTCGACAAGAAATGATGCCAAAGCCGCAAGGCATTCTGGGATTGTAGTTCCGGACGAAAAAGGTGGGTCCACGAGATTCATTCCACGAGACCAGCTTATTCATGAACAACTGAATCATTGGTTCATTCATTTCTTATGTGTGTAATCATCATTAATTAAATAGCAAATTGTTTTGTTTTTTTCATCCAGCTTTGATATGTTTTTAATACTCCAATAGACATAAACGAAAATATGTATTTGTTATTATTACGCATACAGGCTTTTTCCACCGCCTTTCTTCAAATAACTGCACAATACAAGTATCCTAGATTCAATTGAAAGCTATTATACAGCATTTATACAGAACAGTTCAAATGTGAGGAAAATATAAAATACAAAAATGTTTCAGAAAAATGTCATATTCTATACCATTTCATTCATATATCATTATTTTAGACTACTTTTGTTGTTGGAATATATAAATAACAACTGTATACTTTGTATCTCATAGACAACATAATCAGTAATGCCAGAGACCTTAATACCAAAGACATTTTTCTAAATATGTAACCTACCAATGTACCCTAATCTACAGATGTAAACTGTACAAGGGATCTATGAGTTGCCTATGATCTTGTTATGACTTGTTCTTGCTATGACATCTAGTAGCAATTGCACAAATGTATAAATGAACATGATTACTCCCATGTGCAGTTATTAAAACATAATACTGACAGACCTTTTAGAAAAAACAGTTGTTACTTCACGAAAGAAATGAGTGATTCACTTTCCAGGAAGTTGGGGCAATGATTTTGTTTTAGATCAGCAGTTTGAATAACTGTCACTCCTTATTGAATCCAACTAATATTGGTAGAGTGAGTTATATAGATTTGTGGTAACTCGCATTATATGTGGCCCTCCATACGCCATCACTCATTCACAGAGACATTTCACAAGTATTAACATTTGAAATAAAACAAGTAACCTTTGGGCTTTACGAGCTTGGAGACACGTATAAGAATATCCTCTCCATTACTGTTGGCTGTTGTTGCTTTAAGGTGTCCCTTTATTGGAGGCATGGCCCAAACAAAAAAACTATATTTTTGACCATATGCAAGAAAGCAAATGACGCCCTCTCTGACTCGGTTTATTTGTTATAACTGAATAACAGAAAAGGTTAAGTTATTAGTGCCCTTCTTCATTATTTTTCAGTAAAAAGGGAAAGTCAACTTGTCACCCCCTGCTGGCACCATAAACTGGTACAACTTAATATGCCGTATCATGTGCTAATTAACTAATAAAGAAAGAAAACACGACTAAAAATAGATATAATATACAACCTTTGAGCATACTTTAAAGTAGGCAGCATAAACAATGTTTGAATTGAGATTGTAGCATCATATCAGACGTGAGCCTTATTATTTCCAAAAGAGCCTTTCATTTGTCAGTACACCATGCCCCGAACTGCCATATTTCGCCATGACATTTCTACCTTAAAAAGTGAATACAATAATGTAAAACATTTTAATGAATTTCTATTATTTTGACCTAAAATTAAAGTATTTGAACCTAAATCCGTTGCAGGGACTTTATGCTATTGTTTCATATTTTTCCATTTTGAATAGCACACTACACAATGACTACACATACTTTGACTTTTTAATTATGTTTTATATTCAGCTATAATATGGGATGTTATGATTTAAATCACATGATATACTGAGCATACCATAATAACCAGTATAGACATACAAGAGTTACAAACGCTCTGCCTATTTTTAATTACATTTTTTGGACACACTATACAATTACTTTGTATGACTTACTCTGTACTGTTTTAACCATCAGATGATATTTTTTTCCCATGGTTTGTATCTTAACAGGTTTGTGCAATATATATTTTATTTTACCTAATTTTATTTTCAATAATTGACGGTCTGTGTGTGTTATATGCATACTGTATGTGCTGTTAATCAACCTGATATTTGTCTTGATTTCTTTCATTGCTTTAGAGGACCACGGCAGTGGTTTTGCAAGCTTTATCACATATATAATTCTGATTTATTACACAATATTGAAGATCTTTATGTTGTGTTTTAGATAACTTTATCTTGCTCAGCATCACAATGGAACACACTAACTTTTCAGACCCTCTGAGCCTTTGTCATAACTTTTTGACTGAAACATTGCTATGATAAATACTCACAACGTATATGTACACCGAAAATACTGTGACTTTAATTAAGTGTATTATGTCAACAGATTTCACACATTAAGTTGAACCACATTTTTTATTTTAGCTTAAAATGATTGCTTTCAACTAACCTACAGTCATGTGAACTCTAGTTAGTTAAAGTCAACCTTTCCGTTTTTTCAGTGTAGAGATATTCAATGAATAGAGATCAGCTGCCTGAAACAGTAGCTGAATTACTTGAAAAACACTAATTATCAGGTTTCATATCTGTATTTTGTGCCTCTAATCCGACGTGTTTCCATGCTTTAAAGGTGGGCTAGGTAAGTTTGAGAAACCGGCTCGAGATACTTGTTGTTATATTCCATGGAATGCTCTTAACATCCCGATAGCAATGAATATCTTAAGTGCTTTGACAAAAAATCCATAAAAACATTTCATCTGTGGAAGCCGTAGACTGTGAAAAGCACGACCAATCATTTTAGCCGGCCCGGCTAAAATAACTGGATGGCCTACCTGTCTGTCAGCCTTCCATCTGTGCACAAACTTATCTCGTGCCCTCATTGGTCATGTGCACGTTCGTGTGTGTTGGAGGAGGGGCTCTGTAAGGAAGTGGCAGATTTTTTCCGGCTGTGTATTTTCAAATTCTAGCGCACTCGAGCTGGTTTCTCCAAAATTACCTACCCCACCTTTAATGTTCAAAAAGCTCTTTCTCCTCTCATACTGCCTGTGCTGCAGCACCTCTTTTCACCCTCTGTCTGAAACCAGAGCCCAGTCTGCTCTGATTGGTAAGCTGGCCGGCTCTGCTGTGATTGGTCAACAGCTTAGAGATGTCCTGCCCCTTAGCCTATCACGTATAATGTGTAGGAGCGCTAGAGTTACATAGTGATGTCACTATTTTGCGGACAGGGCGTTTCAGGCAGGGAGGGAACACAGGGACTTTAGACTTTGCAGACTATTAACATG
The DNA here is from genome assembly GCA_943591055.1 of Gobionotothen gibberifrons. Lineage (NCBI taxonomy): Eukaryota > Metazoa > Chordata > Actinopteri > Perciformes > Nototheniidae > Gobionotothen > Gobionotothen gibberifrons. The sequence continues at coordinate 42,916 of CALSBZ010046872.1, read as the reverse complement.
CACACAGACCTATACAGTATAACACACTATACAGGAAAGGGAAACCCCCAAAAAGCACAATAGGGCCTCTTGAATACCCCATCCATCCATCCATCCATCCATCCATCCATCCATCCATCCATCTTCTCCCGCTTCTCCCGAGATATAATTCCTCCACCTGGTCCTAGGTCTACCCCTTGGTCTCTTCCCAGCTGGACGTGCCTGGAACACCTCCCTAGGGAGGCGCCCAGGTGGCATCCTAACTAGGTGCCCGAACCACCTCAACTGGCTCCTTTCGACGCGAAGGAGGAGCGGTTCAACTCCGAGTCCCTCCCGGATGACTGAACTTCTCACCTTATCCCTAAGGGAGACGCCAGCCACCCTGCGGAGAAAACCCATCTCGGCCGCTTGTATCCGCGATCTTGTTCGTTCGGTCATGACCCATCCTTCATGACCATAGGTGAGGGTAGGAACGAAAATGGCCCGGTAGACAGAGAGCTTTGCCTTCTGGCTCAGCTCTCTTTTCGTCACAACGGTGCGGTAAAGCGACTGCAGTACCGCTCCCGCTGCTCCGATTCTCCGGCCCATCTCACGCTCCATTGTTCCCTCACTCGAGAACAAGACCCTGAGATACTTGAACTCCTTCACTTGGGGTAAGGACTCATTCCCTACTTGGAGTGGACAGTCCATCGGTTTCCTGCTGAGAACCATGGCCTCAGATTTGGAGGTGCTGATCCTCATCCCAGCCGCTTCACACTCGGTTGCGAACCGATCCAGTGAGTGCTGAAGGTCGCAGACCGATGAAGCCATCAGAACCACATCATCTGCAAAAAGCAGTGGTGCAATCCTTAGTCCACCAAACTGCAGACCCCCTCCCCCCGACTACGCCTCGAAATCCGATCCATGCATATTACAAACAGGATTGGTGACAAAGCGCAGCACTGGCGGAGGCCAACCCTCACCGGAAATACGTCCGACTTACTGCCGAGGACCCGGACACAGCTCTCGCTTTGGGAGTACAGAGATTGGATGGCCCTGAGTAAAGACCCCCTCACCCCATACTCCTGCAGCACCTCCCACAGTATCTCCCTGGGAACCCGGTCATACGCCTTCTTCAAGTCTACAAAACACATGTAGACCGGATAAGCATACTCCCAGGCCCCCTCCAGGATCCTTGCGAGAGTAAAAAGCTGATCCGTTGTTCCACGACCAGGACGGAATCCGCATTGTTCCTCCTCAATCTGAGGTTTGACAATCGGCCTGACCCTCCTTTCGAGTACCTTAGAGTAAACTTTCCCGGGGAGGCTGAGTAGTGTGATGCCTCTGTAATTGGCACACACCCTCTGATCCCCCTTTTTGAAAAGGGGAACCACCACCCCGGTCTGCCACTCCTTCGGTACTGTTTCCGACTTCCACGCAACGTTGATGAGACGTGTCAACCATGACAGTCCCTCAACACCCAGAGCCTTCAGCATTTCTGGGCGGATCTCATCCACCCCCGGGGCTTTGCCACTGTGGAGTTGTTTGACTACCTCAGTGACCTCCCCCAGGGAGATTGGTGTTGATCCCCCGTCATACTCCAGCTCTGCCTCTAACATAGAGGGCGGAGTTGTCGGGTTCAGGAGTTCCTCAAAGTGTTCCTTCCAACGCCCTAACACTCCATCAGTTGAGGTCAACAACGTCCCATCCTTACTGTACACAGCTTGGATGGTTCCCTGCTTCCCCCTCCTGAGGTGTCGGACAGTTTTCCAGAACAACTTTGGTGCCGCCCGAAAGTCCTTTTCCATGTCTTCTCCGAACTTCTCCCACACCCGCTGCTTTGCCTCGGCCACGGCTGAGGCTGCTGCCCTTCGGGCCTGTCGGTACCTTGCAACTGCCTCGGGAGTCCCCCGGGATAACAAATCCCTGAAGGCCTCCTTCTTCAGTCGAACGGCTTCCCTAACCACCGGTGTCCACCAGGAGGTTCGAGGGTTACCGCCCCTTGAGGCACCTAAGACCTTGAGACCACAGCTCCCCGCCGCGGCTTCGGCAATAGAGGCTTTGAACACCGACCACTCTGGTTCAATGTCCCCAACCTCCACAGGAATGCCCGAAAAGCTCCGCCGGAGGTGTGAGTTGAAGGCCTCCTGAACTTGGTCCTCCTCCAGACGTTCCCAGTTCACCCGAACTACACGTTTGGGCTTACCAGGTCTATCCAGAGGCTTCCCCCGCCACTCGACCCAACTCACCACCAGATGGTGATCAGTTGACAACTCCGCCCCTCTCTTTACCCGAGTGTCCAAAACATACGGCCTCAGGTCCGATGATACGATAACGAAATTGATCATGGACCTTCTGCCTAGGGTGCTCTGGTACCACGTACACTTATGAGCATCTTTATGTTCGAACATGGTGTTTGTTATGGCCAATCCATGACTAGCACAGAAGTCCAGTAACAAACCACCACTCCGATTCAGATCAGGGGGGCCGTTCCTCCCAATCACGCCCCTCCAAGTGTCTCCATCGTTGCCCACATGTGCGTTGAAGTCTCCCAGCAAGATTAAAGAGTCCCCTTCAGGAGCCCCATACAGGACTCTTTCCAGGGTCTCCAAGAAGGCCGTGTACTCTGAACTGTTGTTTGGTGCATAAGCACACACAACAGTCAGAGTTTTCCCCCCCATAACCCGCAGCCGAAGGGAGGCGACCCTCTCGTCCACTGGGGTAAACTCCAACAACGAAGCACCCAACCGGGGACTTGTGAGTATCCCCACACCCGCCCGGCGCCTCACACCTTGAGCAACTCCGGAGAAGAATAGAGTCCAACCCCTATCCAGAAGTAAGGTTCCAGAGCCGACGCTGTGCGTAGAGGTGAGCCCAACCAGATCCAACTGGTACCGCTCCACCTCCCGCACAAGCTCCGGCTCCTTCCCCCCCAGAGAGGTGACGTTCCACGTCCCCAAAGCCAGCTTCTGTCGCCCGGGTCTGGTCCGTCGAGACCCTCTGCTTTCACTGCCACCCTTCTGGCATCGCACCCGACCCCAGAAGCGGAGGTGTTGCCCACGTTGCCTTTTCGGGCTGTGCCCGGCCGGGCTCCGTGGCAAGCCCGGCCACCAGACGCTCGCCGACGAGTCCTCCTTCTGGGCCTGGCTCCAGAAGGGGACCCCGGGCTTCCTCCGGGCCGGGTATCCTCACTTCGTGTGTCGTCTTTCATGAGGTCTTTTTTAACCAATCTTACTCTGGCCCCTTGCCTGAGACCAATTTGCCATGGGAGACCCTACCAGGAACACAAGGTTCCAGACAACACAGCCCCCAGGTTCATCAGGGCACACAAACCTCTCTACCACGGTAAGGTGCTGGTTCTTCAGAGAGGAATACGATGCAGAGAAATACCTCTACACAATTAGATTTAGAATGCAAGTGATGAGGACCACTTCGATCAATAACATGAAGTCATCTTAGAAAATTTTAACATTTTAATAAATAAAGACTGATGTAATATACACCATTTTGAATATACAACTACAACAAGCATACCAATACATTTTAAATACAAAAAACTGACAGTTTGCTTTAAAAGCTTCAATTTTAGGAAGAGTGTGAGTAAGCAGGATCTACAATTACATACATTCTTTTTAGTGTTTGTGCCAACAAATATAAAAGGCATCATGAGTGCTAAGTTCTCTGAGATGGTGAACCTAAAACTCTGAATAGTTACATGTGTGGAGTGAAGTTTCCCATAAATAGAGACAGTTTGAGGTACAGCTCGTCTGTACTGTAGCAGTGAACACACACACATGTTTTGGTTGTTTTCCGGAAGTTAACAATAACAAATTAAAACAAACTCTGTAACTCAAACCAGTTCACACTCAGGACGACGGAACAATTACGAGGAGACAACTTCAGTATGTTCTTCAACTTGTATTGCATTTCGTGATGAGAAACAAGAGATAAATCAACATCATGTACACAAACATAAATGTTTTGTGAAAAGAGACTCAAAAAGTTGAACTAGATTCAAAAAGCATCTTAATTAGAACATATTTTAATGCTTTGTTGTGATCTTGGTAACACATGTCCCTTAAAAGCAACAGCCCCATCTAGTGGTGGGTGATGGACTAGCTCAGCTGCAGAAGAATAATGACCTGAAGGAGAGTGGAAGTGTGACTTCACTCCCTCCTGTCATCATGTTGTTTATACTGAACAAGAAAAGGGTACCTGCAGAGGGACTGAGTGTTTACCTGACCTGATAGAAGGACTAGAGAGAGATCTGACCGTCTAAGATGGTTAAAAAAAGTCATGGTGAGTGTTAACTCAGCACCAAACACAATGTGTGCACCACCAATACATTAGACTCAGGGGGGCTGTATATTTCAGACCAAAACGAACATCAAAACATTAACTCAATCCCAATATAAATCATTATGACATGTGTACTCAAACTAATGTCCTGTCACATTTCCTTGCTTTAAAACGCCACTCAAAATGTTATCTGATCTGCGTATTCCCTGAAACAACAGCAGTCAAAGTGAACCATCAAAACAAAGACTGAACCAGGTCACACGATGACTTACAGTAGTGTAACCTACAGTACAGTACAGGATTGTGTAGCTACATTTTGTCTAAAACAAGGAAATATTCAAACTTAAAAAAAAGCACCACAGATGTTTGTAATAGCACCAGTTGTCAGAATGTATATGAGGTGTTGTTTGGCAATGTACAGCATTGAATTAGGAGTACAGTTAAGCAAAAGGCAAAAGAACGTCCATATCAACTTGCCCATTATGTCGTTTCAAAGACTTACATACTGTGAGCACACGCTGTGAAACATTTCTCGCTGCACAGTTTGTGAAGATGATTATACATTTATATTGTTGTGCTCTGCTGTGTTAAAGATTGCAAAGGGAGCAACATAGGGAAAGATATTATCACAATTCCGTCATGCCAAAAAAATATTTAAAACAATAAAATAGCGCGAGCAAAATCACTGTCCCCCAAAAGGACAAATGAGAAGTGTGGTTCACTGAAAAAACTGAAACGTTGACTAAATGTATTATGTCAACAGATTTCACATAACTGTATTAGGGTAGTTGAAAGCAATTCTATTAGGTTAAAAGAATAAATACTAGCTTCAACTTAATAGTATTGCTTTCAACTAACCTAATACAGTTGTGTGAACTTTGCTGACATAATACATTTCATGAAAACCAAGGTTTCAGTTTTTTCAGTGTTAGATGATGGCCCACAAATAACTGAACAATTACATTTACTATTCACACCAAATGCAGGTTGCTATAATAACTAAATTGCTGTATGTTCTCTGGGTCTCTGTGTATCAGACAGTGAGATATACAGTGGGTGCACCATTCTCTTTTGAACTGAAAAACATATTCATCTGTTATGTAAGATTCTGCATTGCTACAGTATAGAGTAACACATTGATATCAAAATTATACAATATAGACTTATACATTCTTGAAAACAAGTACTGTCACCAAATATAGATACTCAAGTAACCATTTTGGTTCCATGATAATATATGTATATCTATTTTTATATATATGTTTTTTTTCTCTATAATTCCTTGCTCTATAATATTAAATTAATTTCTAGAAGATTTCCATCACTCACACATAGACATTGGTCTGTTACATCATGGTATATCACTGAAGCAGACCCTACACTACTCAGTTCACTCAGTCTTCAATATAGTTGATGTGCATCATATTTTCTTCTACAAAAAATATATATGACAAGGTAAGCTTATTTGAGATATTATTTACACAGTGTAACAAAATGTAATTTTTTTCATATCTCAAATCTGTAATGCTTTTTTTCTACACTCAGTTAGGACAAAGGTTGATACTCAATACTCCGCCGTGTTGCTATGGATACACTCATGATTTAAATTAGTTTTTCTCAAATGTAGTTTACTCAAGTCTCTGCCACAGTGCATCTCAGTGCCAAGTCTGATGATAAATTCAAATATATATTTTTAATTGTAATATTTCACCAGTCTTTACATTTCTCATTATAACCAAATTTGCTGAAGATCTGCTTTTCTTTTGCACTGAAACAACTGAAGAGTTGGCTTTAATTACATGTATTATGTCAACAAGTTTCACACAACTGTCATGGGTTAGTTGAAAGCAATAATATTAAATTGAACTTAATATATTTAAACTTAATATTATTGCTTTCAACAAACCCAACAGTTATGTGAAATATGTTGACCTCACACATTTCAAGTCAAAGTTTCAGTTTTTTCAGTGTGGAAATAAGGAACATAATGTGGCAGTGTTATGGATCAGATGCAGAGAACTCAGAGAGGTGAGCTTCAACATCAACTCAATATGGTTCCAACATGGAGGCAACACAAAGGTTGTGGTTGTGCAGCATGTGTTAGCACCAGAGATTCTCCTATCTATGGATCAAAGCACTTCCACACGTCAAACGTCTGAATAAGATAATATAATATGATAAGTCTCTCCTCAAGCCTCTTCCAGCCCGAGCAGAACATCTCCTCAGCTCGAGAGTGATACAGTACTGAGATGTTCTAAAATAAATTCTCATTCTCTAATGATTGATGAAAATGTCTTTAGACCAAACAAACATAACTTTTTTAAGCTACTTTTTTTTTAATTACTCAGATTGACCCACTTTATGGGACATAATCTGTAGTAATTATGGGCTATTATGTACTAAGCACAAGTCAGACTGCAATTGGACAAATAAAGCTATATGGACAACTTTCGTTTTCTCCAGACTAGTTTGTGAAGTAACACATACAATATAAATATTAAGTAATAGACATCACAGAATAGTAAAGAGCAAATATACCTCCCCTAACAACACATAGAAATAATTCTAGTTACAGCATCAATTCAACCGAATGTATCTAACCGCAGCGCATGGCAATGCTACTGTGGCAATGCTACTGTGGCAAAAGAAAACGTGTCAAATTTGGAATTTTAAATCATTGGGTTAAAATGTTTAGGGTTGGAATTTGTTTTAACAAAGTGACTTTAAAAGCCTTACTGCTCAACTTTAACTTGGAGCTAATCATAGTTGTTTCATTGGCTTTAGCTTCAAACACAGCCCACATGCTTTTCTTTCACAAATACAGAAGGTTGCTCTGGCAGTGGCCCTATTCTCCCTATTTCTGGAGCATTCAAATGTTTATACTATGCAAATAATTTATTTGAGTATACATGAACATATTCTCAGTGGCACATTAGGAAGTATACAGTACTTCAGATCTGACTTAGCCCTCAGCCTTGTTCAGACGAGTCTCATTAAAGCCCTTGGTGATGAAATAGCTCAACAGTCACACAGAGACTATTTCCCATCTTCTTTTAAGAGTTGTGACACTGAATTATCAGGGTTTTGTTAGTGTCATTATTCTCTACATTTGACCAAAACAAGTTATACTGTAGGACTGAACTTTCAGCATGTACAGAGTGAACATTTGATTTTCCAGTGCATTTGGAAATGATAGAGGCTCATCCTGTTGATTACTTCTCACTTAGACCTTCACCGTGCTCAGAGGGACACTATAATGTCACAGGAGCATCTAAACAGAATAAAATAGACCTTTAAACATAAAATAATGTTGTATATTTCAGATTAATTTGTCGAACTACAACTAAGGAACAATTATAATGATGTATATTTCAGATCTTATGTCATTTCTGTCAGTGGTTTGGTTTCTTTTACATGTGGGGTAAATATAAGATGACACTAGGCGTTTTGATACAATACAGCATGACCACTACTAGTACTCTTCATTCTGTTAGTTTTGTTATAGATAATGTTTTCTATCAACTGAGTTCAAATGTATTCAAAACATTCCAGAATTGGTAGAAAATAGTAATTGTTTTGACATTTCTTTTGGGAAATGGTCTGCTCTCAAATAGTCATTAAAATACCTAATTTGGCAAATCATTGTCAATTGATCTGAACCAAACTCTCCCTTAAGCTCCTCCATCATTCTGGAAGGTACAAAGCAAGATTTCTTTTTCTAACCATCTATGCTATGAAACGCAGGCAGCAGCACAGCCAATTCTCAATTCTTTAGATGAAAAAAGTCAAAGACAGCAACACAGCAATGACAGTTGTTAAAATGGAAGTGGCATTTGTAGTTATTTAAATATATATACTCATTAGTACAGCTTTACTTCATGGTTTGCTTAGCACCTTAGGCTGAAGAGCAGCCTCTGTTTGACACCTCAGCACCTGATGGGATGGCCTCTCTGATATGTTCAGTCATCACTTCACTCAGTGCCATACGAAGCAGCTAAAAACAAGTTGCTGTCACATGGTACGTCCTCTAGGCTCGCCAGACTTTAGAATCTTTGGAAGAAGAGACTGTGGTTTGACTTTAGTTGCAGAAGTAAGTGTATTGTAAAGTTATTTCCACAATAAGTGCATTATGTTGACGTAGACACAATACTTAAATATTAGCTACCAGATGCTCCAATGCTGGAGAATGATAATAATCGTATAGGCACAAGCTATTTAAATATAATTGCTGCTTTTTAACTACTGAAGTATCCTTAATGTATCTGTATGATGGATTCTGAACTGTATTCCAGTATGCTGGATGTGGTCATAAGCCACTGAATTTCTGTCATGTTTTTGTCTATTAAAGAATGGTAATTGCTTTCAGGAGACACACTTAGTATTTCCTGTTTAGTTAAATAAACGACATTACATCTCTTCTTTAATTTTCCTGAACACTGAATACCGAATAAAACATGAGGTCAGTTTTTTGAAAACCTTGACACCTCCTTTTGCAAGCAATCATTGTGGAAATATCTTAATAAAGCAACCACATTTAGTCACTTAACATGTGGTTCATATTAGAAGACTATTTTGGAGTAGGAGTGGTCAGAGTCTGCTCTACATCACAATAAAGAAATCAAACAAATAAATACATGTATACAAAACACATCAATAACAGCAGAACATGGACACTGCTTTCATTTAGAATAAGGAGCCTAAGATATGAGTCCATACCCTCTACACATGAGAACAACTTTGGAAGAAATGGAGCACCTTTTGAGCCAAAATAAAAAAGTGGGCCCAATACACAGCCATTGTTTGTTGAATCTAACAGGAGCTGCTGTATGTGTGATATAGTTTAGGTTCCTAATGTTATGGCACGATGTTAACTTATTCAACAAAACACATTTAGCCCCTTATATGTCCATCTCAGTTTGACAGGCAAATTCAACCATCACATGTAAACAAAACTGCCTTTACAACAAAATGTTTGTCTCACTTTGTTTTCCCTTAATGCCACATTCTTTTTTCTTAAGGGATGACACCCCTCTCAGCATCTCGACATCAAATGACAAGCACATAAAGAGTCAATACAAAGAGGCTGGTACTCACACATGCATGCACTAATGCACAAATAAAACAATTATAAAAATGGACACAAGTGAAGCAGGTAACCAGAAGAACCATTAAGGCGGACCAAAGCCATTATTTTGGATGCCCTCTAATATATATATGAATAAAATACTATTATATACTACTGTATGGCACAGAATCTTATCCTCCACTATGTGTTGTTCATTTTTTTATTTGACTATTTTTGGCATAACTATTCTGGATAGGATTTGGTACCCTCTACACTACCTAAAGCTCACAAACTGGTGTAAAGAAGCGACACAAATCTGAGGAAATGGACAAGATTTTTCTCCAGTGCAAACAGTGATGAGATATGAGGAGCTTAAAAGAATTGGAGCAATTAAATGGCTTTATACAGAATGACTGAAAGTAGTTGAATTACCGCTTTTGATTTGGCCTGTTTGTTACAAGTACAGTATATGTAAATGACATGCAAAAGTATATTAAGCCCCTGTGTGATTCACTGCTGAATTACATTATTCAATAAGGTTTAAGATATATAGACAGTTCCTTCAGTAGTCCAGGGTTGTGTTTGTTTGTCAGTCCTGATCATTTACAGTAGAACAGAATGTGAAAGATGTATCATTCTGCGAGATAAACGGAATTAAATCCAAATATGGACTTCTTACAAACTAAATAGTAGTAAACATAAGAAAGAAAAACCGTACCATGTCGTTTTAAGAAAAGTAATTATGACTAAAGATATATAAAAAGGCTAGTTTGCTCTGCTGGCTGATCTGTGGTTGGGGGTGTCGTGTCCTGTGCTCTGAGGTATATTCGGTAGGAAGTGAGATAACACATTTGTGAGGCGAGTTTCTCGGCAGACAAACCTTGCTGGCGGAGAGGATCCGGTGGAAGGGGCTGTAAACGGAGACCGGCAGGGCTTTTTGGGGGGCAATCAACGCATGAACCGTGTTTGAATTCAAAAAGGGTAACTGGACTTTTTGTATAATTATTTGAAATGTGGACAACAGGCACTTGCCTCTTTTTTAACAAATCTTTTTGCACTGGAGTAAAACTTTGGACAATTGTGGCAGCTATTATTTTGATTTGAATCGCTGTAGTTTAAACACATTTCTTAAAAGGGAACACTACTGGATTTAAGAATACACGTCAACCGTGTGCATTCTGTCATCCAATCAGTAGTGTTCAAATAATCCTTGGAGCTAGGACTGCATGTGATGTCATTCCAATTGACCAATGCTGCTATATCACTCATGGTAAATTGGGAACAGCATTTCAGAGACAATCTAGGTTCTTGATCTAACAAGGTACAGTTGTTGTTATCACATATTTAAAATGGCAGAATGCTTACAAGTGCAGATTGAATTGACCAAGGGCATAGCTACACAATATACCAAATCTGAATGCTGAAATGTAGTGCTAGTCCCCTTTATAAACAATAAATTGCAAACATCTTCTTTTTCCACCTGGTAGTGATTTTGGAATGAGGGAATATTGCATGGATGTAACTGTGTCCTTATGGGCTTTCAGAGGAGGGTTGCATGGTCTAGGTCTATGTAGTCCATGCTGGCCAAAATAGCCTTCTGGTCCTCCCTCGGTGGGCGGCGGTATAGCAGAGCAGAAAAGCGAGTATACGGGTCGTGGAGGATGGGCCGTTTCTTCTTCTTGCGGAGGTAGAGAACTTCTTCGGGCTGGAGTACCTGAGAGGTGTAGGCCTGCTGGGTCTGAGAGGTGGAGACACCTGGAGGAGGGGAGATCAAAAGTCTGTCATTGTCACAGTCTGCTCCATCATTCACTAGTAGTTTTCCATTTCACCTG